>PVKH010002054.1:0-14263 GCA_004027955.1 Chaetophractus vellerosus
TCAAACATTCAGGAAAGCTCTGGGCAGCCTGACTTAACCCACACCTTTCCTCTCCTCATGATGGATGTCTTCTGTATTTCCTAATTCTAGACTTGACATGCTTCTCTCTGATGGGCTGGAGGGGAATCTGTCTAATCTTTCACCTCAGCTATTGTACTTTCACCAAAAAACATGTAATCTTTTCGCGACAAAAGAAAATTGAAACAGCAAGAGCTTCAAGTCAGGAATATAAAGATGATCGCCCTAAGAGAGTAGACCCACTGTTCCATCAGGGAAGTGGTACACTGCCCGTTTCCCAATGGTGTGGGCTGGTATAGGAGCTGCGTTGGGAACCCTGCCTGAGGCACAGTGCACCTAGGACCCAGCATGCAACTCTGAAGTAGAAACTCCACTCTGAAACAACGGAGTTCCAGAGTAGGAAAGGAAGGAGGCGAAAAAGAATTGACCTCACCATTTTAGAAAGAAATCCTAAAACCTAGTCAAATGAGTTACTATTTCAAAGATAAGCCTTGCTTTCTGCTTTTACCAAAGAATTGTTTTGAGTGACCTATGTCATGACACCTGAAAACATAAAATATCAAAACAAAACGCTAGGAGTGGGATGTAGCGTGAGCTGTTGAGCACCTGCCTCCCACATGGTAGGTCCCAGGTTCTGTTCCCGGTGCTTCCTGAAAAATAATAAAAACAAACAACAATCAAAAAGCAAATGAAAAAACCAACCGAGGGAAGCCCATGTGGCTCAGTGGTCGAGTGCCGGCTTCCCACATTCGAGGCCCTGCCTGGGTTCAATCCCCAGCCCCCCAGCCCCAGGACCTAAAAAAACAAAAAAAAAAGTTCTGAAAGAGGGAGAAATTTAATTCACACTAACCACAGGAGCCAGACAGCACTGATCCAGATAGGGTGTTTCACAAGCTCCACATGGAGCACCCCAAGTTATGGCCTGAAACAACATGCCCTGGAGTGAAAGTGACCATTTGTGCCACCTGAGCTCACAGGGCCTCTGGTCATGAAGGGACCTCCTGACTGCCACTGCCCCCGTGGAGATAGTGTCCTTGCTATGGCTGCCGCAGCTGACTGAGCGATGGCATGTGGTAATATATTGCAGAATCATCTGATTGTTGGGATAGGAGCTGATTCGTAATCAGACTATCACTGCTTTGGTGTAGCTCTTTATTCTTCTCACAGCACTTTCACATGTATTGTCCTACCTGATCTGATCCTCACAGTAACCCTGTGAGGTAAATAATGTAGGTGTCACCCTCATGTGTCTCTTGTTTTAAACTTTTATTCTAGTAACATTTATACAACCTAAAATTCCCCCTTTTAACCACATTGACATATATAATTCAGTGCTGTTAATTCCTTTCACAGTGTTGTGCTACCATCACCACCATCCATTACCAAAACTTTACAATCAACCCAAAAGGAAACTCTGTACCATTTAAGTATTAACTCTTCATTGCCTGTCCCTCCCTGCAAGCCCAGCCCCTGGTAACCTATATTCTAGATTCTGACTCCATGAGTTTGCTTATTGTAATTGTTTCATGTCAGTGAGATTATACAATATGTGGCCCTTTATGCCTGGCTTATTTCACTCAACATGCTATCTTCAAAGTTCATCCATATTGTCACATGTATCAGAACTTCAGCAGATGAATGGATACAAGATGTGGTATATACATACAATGGAATGTTATTCAGTTGTCAAAAGAAATGAAGTTCTGATACATGCATCATATTTCTGATGTAGAAATGTTAGCAGAGGTTAAGGAATTACCCAGACTTACTCAGTAAATTAGGTGCAGCACCTAGACTAGAACCTAATGTCTAAGCCCATATTCTTTTTACCATTTTGCATTGCTTTTCTAAGATTAGGTGGGAATGCTAAAGTAGAGCATGATTAGAAGGGGTAAAACAGGGCAGCTGCTTAGAAAAGAAGCCTAAAATACTAAGTGTCCTCCAGGAAGGGATATAAAATGAAATAACGGATTGTTCTGCAGTCATAATAAATGCAGACACTGAACGAATAAAACAGTAATTATCCATAGACAGACCTGAGTTTGAATTTTGGCTGTGCCACTTATTCTCCAAAGCATAAATGGCCTAACCACGTTGGGACACAGTTTCCTCTACTGTAAAGTAGTTATAATACCTATGCCAAAGAATAAATTAGATAAAATGTGTAAAGTGCACAGCACAAAGCCTACTGTATAATAATAATTCAATAAAGGTAATAATTGTTAACTAGGTAAGAAAAGAATATTAGGGTTTGCAGTGAAAAAGATTCAGAGGTCCTAGTAGTCATGTCAAGCATCAGTTGACAATTCAGTAACATTAAAATGTGTCTATTAAGGGTAAATCCATGCAGCATTTGGGAGGAATTTAAGAAAGGGGTTTTTCATAATGCAACATATTTAAGGAGTTAATCCTGAGGTATTGTAAAATCTTCCATTGAGCTCTTCTAAAGCCTGCCTGTAACTATAAATCCATTACACAAAGGGATTCTAGCAACTTCTTTTTGATAATTGGAAGCGATGCTGTGATATTGACATGAACACACATAAACATACACACACACACACACATACATGCATATTTCTTATTACTCTAGCTGAAATCATGGTGGCGTTTTTGTTTACCTCTGAACCAGGTTCCCCCAAAATTCCCAGTTCCAGGCTTGAGGATTCCTTGTAATGAATCCATTGATTTTGTGAGAAGACAGATTGTTCAACATCCTGCATGTGAAAAAGTGAAATGTGTCTTAAGAAGAGTGCCAAGCAAAGCTGTGTATTTCTGTGTGATGTAGTTTATGAGCTCCCAGGAAGAGAAGCTATTTTGCGATCCATGAGCTTCATTGAGCAGAATTCAGTAATGGAGAGTATTATCTAGATTTCAAAATATAGCTTTCCCTGCATTTTCGGAAATGTAATACATTTTTGATGAAAAACACACACAGACACTCTGAGCTCCCTATCCTGGAAACTGGTTTTCTCAATTATTGAAGATAGGACTTTTCTTCAGCTTGACAATCATGGAAAGTTTGACCTGACTGATAAGGCCTTTTTTGACATACTCACTCTAATTGTGGCAGGACTGAAAATTTGCGGTACCCTGGTAACTTGTGCAGTTACTCTGCTGGATTTGGACAAAAGGGCTCCAAGTTAGCAGTCAACTATCTGTACTTCTTTGGGTGTCAGATGATGTTGATGTAAATAAGGCACCTAATGCTAACTTGTTGATTTCATGTAAACCAGTCTAACTTTAGTCATTGGAATTAAGTGGCACATTGCTTGGGGCATGGACAAAATAAATGCAGATACAATATTTTCCCCAAGCCCTCTTTAAGATCTCAGTATTTCTGGTTGACTCATTTACTTTAATGCACATTGATCCCAATTCTCCTAGTCAAAGGAGAAGTGATTTCTGGTTTAATTCAGGAAATATCACATTTCCCTCTTTTACTGAAGATATTATAGAGTATGGAGATTAGGGAAGGATTGAGGTAAAAATATTTTAGAAATGTATAGTATAGCTGCCAGTATTTTGCCCTTTTGCCTACCACCTTGACCCAGAATTTTGAAATCACAGGTTTCTCACACTTCCTTAAAAGTCACGTTCACTCCAGTCCACCCCTGGAAGTTTGTGACTTTATAGAAATGTTTTCTTATAATCATCAGGAAACATACATTTTGCGGCTAGCGGGTTCAATCTCTACTAGACATTGGGCAGTGGGTGAAGAGGTAGCAAAGAGAAGTAGAGGCACGGGAAACTATTAAAGGACTTTTAATCTAGATGGGAAAAAGAAGAATTAAACCTTCATAAAAGCCAATGAAGGTTTATAGTATAGAATCCACGCTAAAATGAATGATACACTGTATGGTTGACAGAAGAGGGATGAGGGTGAGATTTCTGCAAATCCTCTCCTCAGTCTTCTTGATTTTGTCCTTGCCATCTTCAGCCCATATTCTCCCATATCTCTCTTATACAGAAATTTTCAGTGGTTTTCCACGTTGCATCCTAGAAGGCTTGGCTCCTTCTCCTCCTTCAAGTGTCATGTAAAATTCCTTCTAATCAGAGAGCCCTGTCCTGATGATCCTTTCTAAAGGCCCTTCCCCAATTATTCTCAATTTTAGTACCCCATTTTTGCATCTTCTTGGTTTATTGTTGATTTAAAATTTTAAATTGTTTTGTTCGCTCATTTGTTTTCTTATATTTTCTATTTTATTTCCAATATACTGTAAGTTCTTACAAGGTAGGAACCATGAGTATCTTGAGTCCCTTGTATCCTCAATACCTCATATAGTGCCTGGAAGATAGTTGTTACTATTTGTTGACTATTATTTCATTAAATTTTTAAATATGATTTTATTTTCCCTTTTTCCCACCTCCATAAATTAATTAATGGCAATTACTTGGAGTGAATCCTTCATACGTCTTTCACCATGTTCCTATAAACATATGAATATAGGTTTCAACTATGCCTTATTACTGGACTTTTGAGTTGTTAGCCTTTTCGCCTATTTTTTTCTTCACCACAATGTTATTTACTTACATATTTATGTACTGGTAAATTTAATTCTGTAGACTGTATTCCCAACCTTATGTTGATTAAAATATTTGTGTGTTTTTTTAAACTTTTTGTATTGTAAACTTTAATCATATGCTAAATGGGAGGGGATAGTATAAGGAAACCACATTCACCCATCTAGTTGCAACTTATCTATTTTTTAACTTCACTAGCTGTTATTGGATTATTTCTTGAAAACAACTGAAGAATTTGGATTCTCACCTACAAAATTGCCCGTTTCCCAAACAAGCATCCTTACTGAACAATATCACAACTTCTTTCTTTTCCTTTTCCTCCCAAATTTGTTATTTAAAAAATATTTTCTTCTCTTCTACTGAAGTTGAGCATCTTGTCCATTTAGATCTTCTCTTCACCACTTGCTTGTATATTTTTTGTGCATTTTTCTAGTGGTTTGCCTTTTTTTAATATCAATTTATAGGTGCTCATTGTATTTCAGAGTTATTAACCCTTGGTCTGTCCTATATATCCCCCTAGTCTCTCAGTTGCATTTTCACTTTGTTAGTGATTTCTTTTGCCACATAAAAGCTTTGCTATTTATGGAATAAACTATGTTGACCTTCCCATTTATGGCTTTATTCCATGATCTAGAAATTGCATGACAAACTTTATACTCACCTTCAATTTTCTTCTCATAAAATTCACTATGTCCCAGACAAACTTTTTTTCTAGTTCCTGAAAAGCAAACTCTCCATCCTTGAAAGCATTCCCCAAGTGATTCCTTCTTATTGCAAGTCTCTTCCACTCGCTTTTCACTTGACTCATTTCCTCCTTTTCCAGGTCTCAGCATAAATATTAGAGACTCAGAAAGGCCTTTCTGACTCCCCAGGCTAATCAGAAACCTCTGTTCTACGGCTGCGCAGTACCTCAGTTTTCCTGCATCATATCCATTCCAGCCATTACCTTATGCTTAGCTTGTGATTATTTGTTGTGTATCTCCGTGCCTCAGTATATTTCAAGTTCCATGAGGCCATGTGTGTTGTGTTATCTGCTATTCCCCCCAGGACCAAGTACAGTCCCTTACTCAAGACTAGAGATCATTATATATTTGTTGACAGAAGGAGCAAATATTCTTAGAGAAATCTTCATAGCAGAGGGAGGTTTTAAGCTAAGCCTTGAGGAATAAGTCATACTTAGGCAGGAGGGGAAAAATCATATGAGCAAGGCATGGAGGTAGAATTTATTATGGTGCATGGGGACCGGGGGATAGCAATGAAATGAGTACTGTACCTTCAACTGAGAGGAAGGAAAGACAAATCTGGGAAGTACCTGATAGCAGAGCATGAAGGCTGTGAGGGACAGTAGGCACACTGGTACCCTAGTAAATACCAGTGGCTTTCAAGGGTTTGAATAAAACCTTGCAGGCAAATGAGCAGATAGAAAGACTGTCAAACTTGATGATGACTAAGCTATGGACACATAGTTTACATTAGGGCAATTGGAGAACAGGCTGATATAAATGCCATGACTCTGTGGTTCCCCAGAGTTGAGGGAGAATGTGTGTGTTCCTCAGTCTGTTTGCATCCAGGGTCACCAAAGTCACACCAAGGGTGTGGTTTTCCATTGCATTTCCTAGTCCATTTGAGGTAGAAGTCTGCCCTAGTATATGCTGTTTGTCATGCAAGGCATGTTGTTCTCTGCCTGGCATCCCTTCCCATGCAGCTCCTAGATTTCTGGAGAAGATTATAATCCTCTCCAACAAAGAGTGTTGGCCTATGCACTTCAAAGCTATACTTGCTTTGGTGGCTTTGAAAGCAGTAGAGGAAAATGTCAGAGACTTAATGATTTCCAAGTTCTTTCTGAACCTCCAGTTCACTAGGGAAGGGCTAAGATGTATATGGTAGGACCTCTTTCGAGCTGCTTGTCTGACCTGCAGGACCTACAGGCATGGGTAGAGTTAGAAGGAGGGGAGGATGCAAGTTTTTTGAAACATCCAGCATCTATCACTTCTCAAAAAAATCACCTGCATGTCATAGAAAGGCTTGTCTGCCTGCTTTCCTAGAACTATGGCATTTAAACATGCATTCTTGTGACATACTTGATCATAGTTGTTTCTTCCGGCCTACATTGTATTGAAACACAAAATTGGAAAAAATAAAATAAAAGAATTTTTAAGTGGGAGAAAAATCTGTGCTAATTTCAATTCACAAACACCCCAGGAGCCTGCAATTCAAATTTTGTTTTCATAGTGCCAATGAAACTGGGGAATGAAAAAGTCAAACCTTCCCCCATAAATCAGAAACCGTTTCCAAGACTAACCTAGAATTATAATAACTTCTACCTCTATTAAGACACAGTACAGAAATCTATTCTAATGAGATCATTTCAGATAACTCTGCTAGATGGGGTAGACACAGAAATTTAAATCAATTACTTTTTAGTAATTGATAAAAGTAAATGATAAAAGCAGAAAGACTAGTCAAAGATTCTTGATGAGAAAAAAAATTCATTAAATGCATTTTGCCAATAGATTTAAAAGATAAAACATCATAGAACAGTGTATCTAACAATTCTAGGTTAGTAAAATGACATATGTTGAACGTTCCATTTTTTGTCATTGATATGTTTTATTCTTTATTGTTTCTTAAGATTGGTAATCTCTTACAATTTTTCCTCCTAAAACTCAAAAGCTGAATTTTTGTTGCCATCAGTATATAAGTGAAACTCTTGCTCCATCCTTGATACGACAGGGTCCTGGTTGATGATGTACCTATACATTAACAATCTATATGGAAGAAATAAAACTAGCAATAAAAATTGCCTGGAAACTACAATATCACCCAGCAAAGCTAACTTTGGAAACAACATAAATATAATAAGATTATAGCGAAAGAACAGCTCATCCAAGTATACAAAATAGTTTCATAAAAGTGACAAATTTGAGTGATAAAAAGAGCATCCAATGGGATGGTTATTGCCTTGGCAAAGTCACTGATGGAAATATAAGATCCTATCACCTACCAAATCCTCATTCTGCGTCATGAGAATTAGAACTTTAAGCACCATTTCTAGTGCAGTGTTATAAAAATATCAATCAAGAGCATTGCTGCTTTTTTAGTAACAAGATTTGTTTGCTACTTTTCCAGTCTCAGAAAGAATAACCAAAGGATGCCAAACACTTTCCCTTGCAAAGTGAAACCTCTTTAGAAAAAAATTTAAAAATTTCCCTTTCAAAATGCTCAGATATTTTAGCACTTCAGTTGTGACTCTTCTTGCCCACTAAATGTGGCCTTTACACTCCCTATTTGCCTCTACTGGGATTATGACTAGGCAGTCAGTGGCAAACTGGTGAAAACGGGCTCCAGTGCAAAGCTTAATGACACACCCCCATCTATGTGACAAAACCTTTTAAAAATAAGTAATTAGAAATCATTTCTTTTGAGAAAGGATGACATTTTATTCCATAATTAAACTTTGAAAGTTAGATTCTAAAGGATGCCGATATAAAACACAGAGTGTGTTGTGGTGCAACAATCATATTTAGACTTTCTTTTTGCCAGTAAGGACCATTTTATGTTGTGATGTGAAATTAGAAACTTAGCAGTAAGTATTGGAGCCCATTCAACACCTGGCTGAGGAGGTCACCACCACCCAGAGGCAGCGTCCTGACCTCTGCTGGCCTGACCTTCTCTAGCTGAGCTCTTTGCCCGAGGGCCACACCCTCAAGCCTAAATCCTGGGCTGGGAGAAGAAGGCACAGAAGGGGATAGGCGAGGGAAAGAAGTAGAAGGAAGAGAGAGGAGCGTGGAGGAGACAGAGGACCAGAGGAGCTGGTAAGAATTGAGGCCTGCCACAAACAGCCCTTTCTGTGCTATAGCCTAATGTGGCTCAGTGCTTATCCAGTGGCATTTTGTAACTGGATTTAAATTAGTTCCTATTTGGGGAAATGATGTTCTTTCACAGATCCAGTGCCAACAACTGCCCAAAATAAAGAAAGAACACACATCCAGACAATTGCCTTTCCTATCATGGTGGTTTAAAATAACTATCTCAGAAAATTTAAGAAAAAGTTAAGTTCCTAAAGGATTCCACTTTTAAATGTTTCTATGCAAAGCAACGGCTGCACTTATTTTTCTTTTTATATGACAAGCCACTGGAACATGTCTTTTGCACTTTCTGTGCATTTTCCACAACAAATTATCATCCATTGTGAGTAAATTGGTTCAGAGTACAATGTGGAAATATGTTAATAACTGTCCTTAACACTTGAATGCTTATGCCTACCTAAGGAATCACAACATTAATTAGATAATGAAAAACAAGAGAAATCATAGAGCCAGCATACAGGCTTCTAGAGAAATCTACCGGCTGAAGCAGACCACGTGGAGGACCTCTAGAGACCATCAGATCTTGCCAAAGATTGGAAAAGAGAGAGAGAAAGAGAGAGAGAGTAAATGAGAAATATTATTAAAACCACTGTTCGTCTGTCCTCTAAGACAAAGTCATTATCCACTGTTTATCAGTATGGGGGCCTCCAGGAATGTCTCCATATCCATTTGGCTGAAAAGTAACTCACCTGAAAGGGCTCATACCCTTGGGACAGCTGCCTGTGCAATCAATAGCTTCTGAATCAGTTAGGCTAAAATGCCAGTAAAATCAGAAGCTTGCATATTGCCATTAAGGTGTGCATATGTGCTCTACCTACATGTGATAGACCAAGCAGTTTACGTTCAACTCCATTGGACTCAGGGGTTCCTGATGAGGGGCATGTTTCAACAAAATGGAAGGTCAGAATTGTATGAGAAACCTTGATAAGCACAAAATCTAGTGCTATACTCTTCACTTAAATTGCCATTGTGTGCAATTCATGGTGATTTTTTTTTATTATGAATCATTGCAATAGGATATAAATGGGCTTAAACACTCAGGAAATTTCATCTGCACTTTGCTTTTTCTTTGCTAATGACCTAGCCCCATATTAAAATGTAGGTGCCGTGACCCAAGTTGAGTATTTGCCTATTTCTAGTCACACTGAGTAATACTTATATGTCTTGGCTTATTCATTGGCCACCATGAGGCATACTGAATGTTCACTGACCTGGACTCCTTGTGTTAGGTCCCAGAGGGGCCTACCATGATGAATTGGAGACAGTAGTTTTACCCACCCGGCAGAATTAACTTTTGACCCCTCAGGGACTTATTACTAATTTGTGTGTATTCCGTTCTTCCAGCTCCCACTCCTTTATCTTCTCTTCTTTGGTTTTTAAGTGTCCTTATCACATGCTGGGACAAAGAAAGGGAGAAAGAGTGCAAGAAAATTTTAGTTTATTTTATTCTTAGCACTGCTGAGAAAAATCTGTTGCAGTTTGTTTTAATTATTAAAACTGTCTCATAGTACACTGTAGTATGGATTGTGAAGAGAATGCAAAATTTTCAAATCTATGAAATATAAGAATTACTTATGGATTTCTCTGACTAAGTTCTTTTTGCTCACGTTGTCATAAGTGGTTAAGAGATGAGTGCATTTCTTTTTAAAATAAACAAAACACTTAAATTATATAAGAAGACATTTAGCATTAAAGCCTTATTAGCCATTTTTACTAGTCTCTACTTTTAAATTAATGTGAAAATTTCTCAGAGCTTTTTCAGTGAACATCAAACTAAACCATTAATGGCAATCAATAAGTGAAACTACATTTATAATTCATGAATATACTTACATTTCTCTTGACTTTTATTGTCCATCTGGGAGACATGTCCCATTAACACTTTAGTATGTAAATACTTCTGATCATAGCCAAAAAGTTAAGAAAAATATAACTTAGCCTTCAGATTTGAAGCATAAACAGAAATAATTTATTAATTAATCAGTTAGTTATGGAAATATATGCATATTCCACACAGATCCATAACACCACCTGTGGTGGTTATTAAATTTTTAATGTGAATTGGAGAAAAATAAAGGATAAAATGTTTCTTCATTGGGCTTAGGTTTTATTTTTTAAGTAGATTATTTTAAAAATATGATATTTGAAATCCTTATTTACATTAGGGTTACCTAGAAATATTTTTAGGTCTGTACATTACTTAAGCAACATTTAGACTATATTTTCCTTGAACAAGACACGTTCATCAAATGCCCATGAGGCAGAATTGAAGGATTTCAGGCTTTGCATTGGTCTTTAATGCATTCCTAGTTTTAAAATCGATTTGTTGTTATTGTGCTATAGGCACAGTCATTTTGAAAACATAAAAAATATTTGAACAGGAAAAAATTAAAATTTTTGGATAAGATAGTCCGTTCATGAAACCAATTCCCAAATTAAAAAAATATATATATATACACACATATATATTATTAGTATGGAAAAATTAAACCCTGCATTCTGTTAACGGCTGGCAAGTCACATCAGTGTGGGCTGTATGATTAGGATTTTCTCTCTACTCCCCCTATTCTCTTCTGACAGACAACGTGAGATTATCGTGAAAATGTGTTTAAATTTAAAGCATCCCGTCAGGTCGGAAAAAATTATTTAGGTAACATTTAAATAAATTTCCTTGTTTTAGCTCTTGAGACACCGTGACAAAAGAATGCTCTGAAAAACGAGCAAGTAGAAAGTTATCATTTAGTGAAAGTTAGCAGCTGAGCTAATTGGCAGACTTTGGCAAAGATGACTGTATTTGAGAGAAAAAGTGCCAGCTTTGGTTTGGCAGGTAGTGACAGAGTTCCTACAGTAGATTCTATTCTTCTTGAGAGGAAATTAATTTCCTGTAATAAAATACTGTGGATTATAGTTGTTGTCTCCTACCTTGAACAACACCAAGGCTTTTTATTCAGCAATATTACATGGGCTTTTGTAAAACAAACAGTGACATATTCAGCATAGAAAAGTTTCACCTGCTACTTTCTGTAGCTCCAGAACATGGTACATTGCTGCTTTGAGACTGAGAGTTATTATTTTGTCGGTGACTATATTTGTAAGACTTTATTTTGGGAAGGAAATGAAAGTGACAACCACAAACCACATTTAGGCAGAAGAAATCTTGGTAATGTTTGAAAATAAAATTGCAAAGCAGTGTGGAGCTATATAGTTGGTAAATGATTCCCAGTGATAAATAAGAACTTTCGTAGAAATATTTTAAAATTAATTACTAAGTAATGTTTAATAGTAGTGAAATAAAAGTACAAGGTTAGTCTTCTTGAACTCTTAATTCCTCTGTGTGTCTGTACCAAATATATGTGCAAGCTTGAGGTTATCTAAACTTATTCTGCATAATTTATAAAGAGTAAGGTTTTGAAACTTTAAAGCATTTTTAATCTATTAGCTCTGATGAGAGATTGTTTTCTGTAGGACAAGGGAGGTGATGGTGATTTGGAGAAAGACAGAAAACACAATCCATAGAGTAAAATGAGCTAGGCTCAGTGATGGGATAGAATCCTGTTTTTCTCCAGTTCCAATTATTTTACATAAAAAACAATTTTAGTATGTAGAGAAAAAGAGCCACACATCCCCCATCCCAGTTTGGTACCCCCATCTATCAGCTAAATCCCTGGCCCATTCCTCCCCAACCATGGTCAACTTAGTACCTGCCTAGGCCTTGAAGAAGACATTGTCTCCCAGAAATGCATTTCTTGTACCTGAGTAAGAGCCTTATTTATACTTTAGGAAGATTCATCGAGGATTTTGTCAATTGAAAATAGGTAAGCCAGCCAGTCCTTTATTTATTATCATGTAGCAGGTAGTGAGTTTTCCCTCAAAACCAGTCTAGAAGGTGTTTAGGACCAAGAAAGAATCTTTTCCTACTTTGTCTTCAAAGTTTAGCTTTGGGGATCACTTCACCACAGCCAACGAATAAGATGGATACATACTTTTGTAAACCAACCAACCAACAACCTCCATTAGAAAAGGAAATTTCTTCTGTTTTAGTTTGTAAAACTGTGACTAAAATTACACTTTAAAGAACAGGCAACTAGACCTTTCAAAAATGCCTGCATGAGCTTCTTGTTCATTCCTATATTCATTTCATCTTTTTATTGATACACAGGAAATGTGATTTCTAAAGTAATCCTAAGTTTAGCTGTCCTGATTCAGGGTCTAGAGTTAGCCCTAAATGTTATGCAGCAACATCAATTTGCTTCTTAAAATGATATTCTCTAATATTATAGGGTAGGGCTGGGTTTGTGGTTTTCACCTAACACACCAACATGGCTCTATAGAGCTAAATGGAGCTTATTTGGGGATGCATTTTAAAGAAGCTGTTAATAAAATTGATAGGTGTGTGGGGGGGGGGAAAGATGGCAACAAACCTGCCCCCTAGTGCTTTGATTCATAGTCACTGGTTTTTAGTGACCATGAGGCACAGAGACCGCTACATTTAGCAGCAGTCTACCCTTCCCAGAGCAGTAGGTGGTATTCCATTAGGCACAGAGGTAGTTGGGAAATGTTAATATAGCTCTCTGGTATTCAGTGAACTCAATAATCACTCTGTGTTTGTCCTCTTCCCTTCTCCTATAGCCAACCCAACCCGAGCAGGGGGGAGAGAGCCGTACCCAGGCTCCGCAGAGGTGATCCGGGAGTCCAGCAGCACCACGGGCATGGTCGTTGGGATAGTGGCGGCTGCTGCCCTGTGCATCCTCATCCTCCTCTATGCCATGTACAAGTACAGGAACCGGGATGAAGGCTCGTACCACGTGGACGAGAGTCGAAACTACATCAGTAACTCTGCACAGTCCAATGGGGCTGTTGTAAAGGAGAAACAACCCAGCAGTGCGAAAAGCGCCAACAAAAACAAGAAAAATAAGGATAAAGAGTATTACGTCTGATCCCAAGATCTGAAAAGGACACTTGTATAGAAATAGTCTTCATTTTATCTGAGACATAATATAAACTTATTTACTTTCCTTTTTACGAAGCACATACAAAAGAAGACAGGGAATGCAATCAGGAAGGAAAGACTTTTTAAAAAATAAAAACAAGTATCTCATGCTCTTGTTTCTCAAAAAAAGGAAAAAAAAAAAAACCAAACAGGGGCCAATAAATTCCCTAACATCCACAGTGTTTTCATTTACTCTGCCTGTCTTTATGTTGCTGGAACATTTCTAAAGACAGTGATGACCGCACGCATTCATAAAGCAAAGGAGTATTACAACATCAAGGCACAACACAAAAACAACACAAAACACAACACACACAAAAAAGAAGCTACCTATGATCCTGGATTTAGCCAAAGTGCTAGCGCTTTCCTGAGAAGTCAGTTAGTTCGATTGCCAGAGAAGACACTGTCATTTTGAGTGACTCAACCTGCAAACCTTTAGGAGTTTGCTGCCTGGCGCAACTGGAGCAGTGGTTGGAACTTGCATTTGAAATAAAGTGCTGGCTTTTTGGAAGACTTGTGTAGGAATACATTCAAAAAGCCCCTTCTGGTTGTAAGGGAAGAAAAAGTATGGAGGCCTTATTTTCAAAAATGTGAAATATAAGGCACATTTTCACACTAAAATTTCAAAATAAAAACAAGAGGGCATAGATGCAATCACTGGGAAATTTTCATGCACGCTTAATATGTTATTACATATGTTTATATAAAACCCATCTCTGTGTGCTTTCTGAACTGTGATAAGTGACGTTTTATAGCCTGTTGTATAGAAAATGCAAAATATATCTCTGCTCTTCAGCCATTTTTGGTCAATTCAATGTTAAAAGTGTTGCTAAGTATAGGGAGTTTTATGACATCTGAAGCA
>PVKH010002054.1:14363-28372 GCA_004027955.1 Chaetophractus vellerosus
ACACACACACACACACACACCATCGCTAACCACCAGAATCCATCAGATATGATGGGAGACCCAAATATGCATATGGTAGCAAATATTTACTGACAAATTGAAAAACAGGACAGAAGATAGTTGTGCCAAGGTATTGATGAAAAATAGGGTGATTTGCTTCATTGGGATCTTGCTCCCAGGAAACCCTGAAAAGATTTTAGTCCCTAATGAAATGGAACCTTTATTTATCAAATAGAGTAGCGCTGGTATATTGCTGCATGAATACGAACCATTATGTGGGCAGGTTAAAGAAGCAAAGTTGGTTGAGCTACATCTTAACCCTGGCTGCTGCAATTGAAAATTTTCATTTTCAATAAAATTATAGATATATATCTCTGAACCTGATGTGCATGATAAACATTTTTGGAAAGTGAACACTTTCTCAACTAAGAAAGTATTTTCAACAATTTTTGATTCTGTATTATTACCCATCTTAAAAGATCATTCCCTATCTATTGGTTACTGACAATATTTTAACTTGTCTCATTTTACATATCTATCATTAAATGTAGTTTTAGTTTAACACACATTGAACTGTAGAATAGTATAGATTATACACTTGTTTTGCATATTATATCAATGATGTTCATAGCAATAAATTATTAGTGTAAGAAGGTAATGCAAATACAACGCATTATTAGATTGTGAGGTGATCCTTCAGTAAAAATCAGTTGCATCACTTGAACATCTGCTAAAAGATTGATACTAGATTTCATAGAAGAGAAGAATACCTTTACAAGTAGCTTTAATCAGCAAAGGCAAAAAAATGCAAAATGTCTTTTTTGATACTTAAGTTGATGAAAAAAGCTGAGAAGTGGCCTGGATTTCCAGACATACAGCACATTAGAAATGTGTCTAATTTATAACAAATCACCACTGTCTATGGTTGCCAAGTAAATTGTTGTACATGTCGAGTCTCCAGGGCTCTTCATGATCCAGAGATAGAAGGTATAAAACTAAAATTTAATATCCATTTCTTCTATTTCAGGTTTTTTTTTTCTTTTTTCTTTTTTTTTTTTTTAATTTGCCAGGCTAAAAAATTCGTAAGTCTTTTGTTTTCTTCTCATTCAGCCTTACTCAGGGAAAGCCAGTGAAATAAGAAGGGAAATATCAAATCACTAACTTACAGCTTGAGGTTTTCAAAAGAAATAGTTCCTTTTCCGTTTGATGAATAGAACTTGAAGTAGTTTCCATCAGGAAAGACTCTAAAAGATGATAGAAAAGATACTGAATAGAAGTGTTGTTAAACAGTATAACTATTAAACGTGGTGGTTGGGATGGATTTCAATATTTCTTTCCAGCATAGATTTTAAAATTTCAGGCAATGATATGATCTAATGTTGCCAGAAACAAATATTTCTAATATTATTGGCCTATTCAAAATCTAGTGATTTTTTCTGGGTTTTCTTCTGAATGGAGAAAGGAAAGAGAGGAGCATGAGCTAAGGAGAGAAAAAGACATGAATAAATTCCCATGTATCTTCATACCAAAAGTAGCAGGTTTCCATGCATAATTTACAGTTACTAGAGGATTTCACACTACCTGGCATTAATTTGATTACATCTCTAGAAACTTTTCTGATTGAGTATGCTTCTTTTTTTATCCATGTAATGTGTTGCCTTTAAAAAATACTACAATAATATGTGAGGTGGTCAATCCCTAAGACATCACAGGAAGGCCACATGACCCTACCCTTCTAGTGCTTTGTGTGGTTGGATATCTAAGGTTTTTGGTTTGTTTGTTTTTTTTCCCTTTTTTTTTTTTTTTCTGTTGCAAGGCCAATTTAACCATTATTGGAAATGCTAAGCAAGTGGAATTTACTGTTTTGTTAATAAAATATTTCTTAATACAACTGTGGATTTATTTACCTAAATATTATATGCGGCACCATTTTGTGATAAAGTGACACAGTAAGGACGACCACACTGGAAAGAAACTGTCCTTAGACAGCCAAGGAAAGGATGCCATCTCTGTTTGTGAATTGTATTATTCATTAGGCACCTGTACATTTATAGACTTAAAGATACAGCCAGTAAATGTACCTTTGTTTATATCTGTTCGTCTTGAGATACTTGAAACCAGAAATTTATAGAACTAGTTGAAAACAATATTAAGATGCAGATTTCACAAATATGTTTTTCTCTGCAGAAAGCAAAGGAATTCAAGTCATAGAAATCTGGGATAAAATTCAAACACTACCACTTACTAGCTGTGACTTATCTAATTTTTCTGACCCACTTTTCTCAGCTGCAAATTAAGGATAATAATACCAACTTCAGAGGGTAGTCAGGATAGTAAAAGCTAATATTGTGGTTGGCACACTAAGTGCAAATAAAAGGTAGCTAATAGTAATACTGTTATTTCCCATAAGTATAATGATAGATTTGCAAAAACATGTCAAAAATATTTGCTCAGGTTGTATTATTTGGAAAATAAAATAACAAACCAACATGTGATAATGGAACACACGTGTTCATTTCTCACAGAATTATGTTTTCTACAAAATCATTTGGGAAATCAGATGACCCATATCTATTAGTTTTTGTAAGTTTTAGTCCAACAGGTGGTGACTGTTATAAAGCCCTGGACTTTGAAAGTAATCTGATAGAAAAGTATGAGTTTAATCTTTCACTCTTCCTCTAAAGTAAAAGGTTTGAACATGGCTGCTTAATGCATTTTGCAGCTACATTATTTTAGACATGTTTTATTTGTTTCTTATAATATTAACTAATGATTTTTCTAATGTGATGGGGATACAATCTATATCTCCTTTAAGGTCTAAATTAAAGAGCACATAATTTTGCTTACTTAAAAAAAATGTATGGTATCTCAAAGGTGGTAACATACAAAGCCCATTATCAGTAGATAAGCCGAAGTTTTTTGACTAGTGGGGCATAGATCTCCAGGGTCCAATGATTAAACATCAGAAGTTATTAACCTCTAACTTGCTCACTTTCTGTAATACAGTATAGATAGTTCATTATATATTATAATTATATATAGCATATTACACACACACACACACACATACAGGTCTATACAGATAAGTATTTTCCTGGGAGGAGTGTTGCATTAGATTCATCAAGTCCTCAAAGGATTTCAGAATTCCCCCAAAAGATTGAGAACCACTGAAATAGACATTTGATATATACAAAACTTTGTTAGACAAATAATGCTGAGGATGAATGGTTCATTGAAAGTTATGAAAGTATCAAAGAGATAACATAAACTAACTTTGTTAATAATACCATTGCAGCGTACATAGAAAGTGCCCTTTCCTACAACTTGATGTTCGAGTAGATAACTTTTTTACAAGTTAATCTTGTTTCATTTGTACAAGGTCAATCTCCAAATATTTATTGAACACTAGCATATGCCAGTAATTCTGTCCACTCTTTTAACAACTTGATTTTCCTTTTAACGCTAACTTCTCCAAGGATCCAAACACTTGATTGAGCATCTTGAAGACACTACATGGATCCATCTTTAAGCTCGTTTGAGGTTATCAATATTTGAAAGTGGTAGGTGACTAAAAACATATCTAATTTGCCCCTAAATATACAGCTATTTTTCAATTAACCAAAAAGGAGAAGACAACTTTGTATGAGGGTTATACAAGGAAGGCGTCTTCAAACCACTTCTTGATAATTCTTTTATGGAGGAGGCTAAGCGTTTCGACACCGCCTGTGCTTTCCCTGGGCAGTGAGTGCTACTCCCCCAGTGCACAGCAGTTTGGGGTGAACAACACGGGCTTTCAGGTGGTGGCATTCTCCGTCTCTCACTGGATTTTAGCCTCATGAAAGAGGTGGTGATGATTAATAGTAACGTTCACCTTGGTTAAGAGTAGAATGCTGGAATGTGGAGCAACAGTATCAATCTTTCAATAAAAATAGCAAAAAATTAAAAGGAATCATGGTGAAATCTGCCTGTCCATGATGCTTTAGATGTTTACTCTTTAGAACAATGTGCTTTTACAGTTAGAGAAAATGTCTTCAATAATGAAGTATAGAAGGTTGGATACTGGTTCTGTCACAAGCCTAAAATTTAGAGCAAGTTTTTCTGTCTGAATCCCAGCCCTGAAAATTTCTAGCTGTGGGACCTTGAGAAATTGCTCAGTCGTAATAAGTTTATTCAGCTGTAAAAGGGAGATAATAAGACAACTTTATTAGGTTGTATGAATTAAGTGCTATAATGCATTTAAATGCTATGCAAAGTGAGTTCAATATTTTATTAAAATATAAAAGTTAAAATAATGATTACCACTTTAACAAGAAAAAAATAGAAGTGTGCTGGCAGCTACTAACATAAAATTGTTATGAAATTATAGATTTAAAGTAAAGAACATTTGAGAGGTTCAGGTCAGCATTTCTCCTAATATAGATGGTAATTTCACAATGTCCCAGACAAAATGCTGTCCAGCACAATTTAAGAACTTGTTGCTCCTTTGCAAGGAAGTCAATTTCATTGCAGGATAGTTGTGGTTTTTTATTTCTAGCCACTATAACTTCACTAGTTTGTTATAATTCTCTCTGTAAAAAATGGAATATACTCCGTCTTCCAAATTACAGCCTTTTAAATATCATCATCTCCTCCCCAATCCTACCTCGGTTTTCTCTTCTCCAACCTTAGTATACTGTTCCCATTGGCCATTATTCAAATTACATGGATTCTAAACTTCTCATAACCTTCTGTCCTTCTTTTGAACTTCTGTTCTCAAAGTGTGTTTCAGAAATGATCACAGTATTTGTGATCAGTCAAGTTAGAATGGGTTTATTACCTTCCTTGATTTGAAATTTATTTGCCCTGATAATGACAGTTTCATTATTTTTTTAAGTTTCTATTACTTATTTAAATCATATGGTGAATTTGTGATAAACGAAAACCATCAGATTTTTTTCAAGACAATTATCCTTTAACGTGTACCTATGGAATTTAGTATTTGAACTTAAATATGAGATTTTACATTTAGCCATGATAAATATCATCCTATTGAATATGAATACTAGCCAGTTGAAATTCATTTATATCTTCATTCTTTCCCATGTTGTCCTAATAGTCATAGTCTGCAAATTTGATGAGCATCCCTTACACATTTACATACACGTAGGTGGAAATATATTTACTAGGAATGATATCTGAGGCAAGCCTCAAGAGACCTTCCTCCAGGACAGTGATTTACAACTGGAGATACTTTTGATCAATCACTAGGGATATTTGGCCAGGCCTGGAGACAATTTGGTTGTCTCTGAACAGTTTGGTTGACTGGGATGGGGACAGTACTATATGCACGTGGTTTCTAGCCTGCTTAGTCCATCCCAGAATGTCCAATAAGCATTCTGTTATTTTGTATCATTTGCAAAAGGCCACTATAGCCAAAAGCTTTCTCAATATCAGTAAGTGTGAAAGCTCTTCAGAGAAGTAATTCCAGGGAGCACTGAGGAAGAGAGTTGGAGAAAGGAAGGGAGCCAATAAAAGTTCAGTTATGTAGTAGGTTACTGCTATGGGCAACAGAAACTCAATTCTCATTTATTCTGAGATCGTGTAGCTCATGCTTCAGAATTGTCCCATCTGAGGACCAAGGAAAATGGAATATTTGTCATCAATTCCTGTCAGTCTTTGATTAACGACTGCCAGAATACAGTAGATTAGGGTGTGTATTAGGATTCTTGAGAGGAACAGAACTGACAGAAGGTATCTGTAAATATTATGAGATTTTAAAATTATAAATATTATGAGGTTGTCTCACGTGACAGTGGGAATGCACTAGTCCAAATTCCATAGGACAAGCTGCAAGCTGGGAACTCCGATGGTTTTTGATGAATTCCCCCAGGAGAAGCTGGCTGGCTGAAGTAGAGATAGTCTCCCTTCTGACTGCTGAAATCATCCTTTAACAGCCTTCTACTGCTTGGATGAGGCTTCTTTCATTGCTGAAGGCAAGCTCCTCAGTTGACTGTAGATGTAACCAGCAACAGATGCAATCAACTAACCGAAGTTTTAAGTCCAGGAAATGTCCTCACAGTAACAATTGCTTCAGTGCTTGTTTAACCAAGCAACTGGGCACCATTACCTGGCCAAGTTTACACATGAATCTAGCTATCACAGGGCGATAGTTAGCTCCAAAGTACTTTGGGTGGCTTTGCAACCTGAGTTATTAGGCTCTGTGGTCCAGAGAAAACCCTCAAGCAAAGAGATGTGTTTGCTGCTGGAAGCCATTGAGTCCTTGTGCTCCAGAATCATGAGTGCTAGGTCATATTGGTGGGTCACCTACGGCGTCTGCTACATTTTTTTAAATCCCTTTATGACTTACTAATTTAACTTACATTGAATGCATTCAGTTTTCTGTCTAGAAGAATCAATTCTGAACTCAACAGTACATTATCTAAAATGACATGATTCCACTCTCAGACTAGTCTCTCTCTTTGCCCTGTGGCTCTGTGATGGTTTTCTTTGGACCACAATGGCTAGTTTCAGATCATCTTGCAATCCTTGTTTATCTTTTTTTTTTTTTTTTTTTGGTTACATATCGACCCCCTTTCTGCTTGCTCTTGCTGTGTTCATTTCTCTGCGTTTTTCTGTGTCTGCTCTGTCTCCCCACCCTGCAGCAACGTGCTGAGCCAGGTCACCACGCAGGTGGCTCTGCCCCGCTTGTGGGCGGGTCTTGCTTCCATTCCCAGGTGGCTTTTTGCTCCATTCGCAGGCGGCTTTGCTCCATTCGTAGGCGGCTCGCCCTGCCCATGGCAGCTTTGCCCTGCCCACAGCGGCTCTGCCCCGCCCATGGCGGCTTTGCCTTCTCAGGCGGTCTGCCCGCTTGGAGAGGTCCCCGGGAACCGAACCCAGGGCCTCCCATGTGGTGTACTGGCGCCCTATCCACTGGGCTATACAGCCGGCCCCTCATTGTCTATCTTAAATGCAGTAGTCCACAGGAACTTGATTCCTTTCCTCAGTTCTAGTGAGATACATAAAGTAACAAGTCGAAAACCCAGATAAGAGTCCCCCTAAATATAATCTAGGACCACCGGACATGTCATAGCTCTCCTCTGTGGATGAAGGAAAGGTAGTCATGGGAATCAGATTTACCTGTTTTCTTTGCCCATGTTTTCTTCACTTATGAATTTGTCTCAGGTGCCTGCCATTTGCTGGGAGGAAAAGGGAGTAGAAAGTATCCTCTCCCTATCTGTTAAATACATACACACCTACCAACTACTAATGAAAGAAATTGTTAATGTGGGGAAAAGTGGGGGGTGTGGGGAGTGGGGCATATGGGAATCCCTTATTTTTTTATGCAACATTTTATGTAATTTAAGTCTCTTTTAGAAAAAATAAAAATTATATTTAAAAAAATACACACACACACACACACACACACAAAGAATGAACTGCCAAAACAGTTTAAACGTTTCTTTACTCCATGTCCACAGTGATAAAATCTGAGTTTGAAAGAATCAGGAGATGGAGTGGAGGGGTTGAACCTCTGGCATTGCTAACTCATTCAGGTGTGCCATGCCTGAGGCAGAAGCTCACTTGCAGACAATCGACCTTTGCCTATGTGGATTTCCCTTGAAGGGTGGAGAGTCTTCCACACAGATCCCTTCTCATTTGTCTACACTCTTCCTATTTCCCCTTGAACCAGTCCATTTAAGCTCATTGTGCTCCTCCTGTGATGTAGAAATCTTCATGATCTTTGGAATGGATTTTGACGTACAGTCAATCTGGGGAATGCTAAGGAATGCTTCCCGTCCTGAATACGGAGAAAGGGAAAGCATATATCCAACTGGTATTTATACTCTGGATACATTTAATTCTTCTCATTTTCTCTCTATTTTTCTGTATTGGTTCCTATGTAAGAAAAAAAAACAGACAATGCTCTGCTAGTGCCAACAACCATCATGAATACCTTTCCTGATTACTTAATTTTGTACCTAATTATACTAAAATAGTTCTTGTCTCCTGATTGGTCCTGAATCTGTTAAAAAGACCTCTCCATGATGTTAGAAGCCACATGCCCTTCCCTCTTCCTGATTGCCCCACCCCTCCTTTCTGTCCACAGAAGGCAGGGATAGGGAAGTTGTAATATCCAGGGTCAGGTTTTCAAATGTGAGTTATCAGAGAGGTCAGAACATAGCTGTAGCTTTTACCTTTGCTGTGTCCCCATTTATTTTCTCTTTGCTTTTATTTCTAAATTTGTAGCCTGGATTCTACTTTTCTTAGATTCCCATTTGTTTTTAGCCATATTTACTTCTAGAGCATCTAGAAATATAGACCACTTATATTTTCTCTGTACATCTTAGGAGCTTCTCTCACAAAGCCCATAACACAACTGACTTGTACCAAAGGTTCCCTTCTTTCTTTATTATAAATTTCACAAAAGTTCCTGTCCCTCAATCACTACACTAGCCCTTCATTGTCTTTTGTTGGTGAAAATCAAGTCTAGAGAATCAGTTGCCTTTGTTGCCTTTCAAGATTTCTCTAGATGATAATGTAAGTAGGTGATGTACGTAGCTGGAATTCTAACATGTTAGCTGTGGTAATAAAATCCAATCCACTTTTCTCCAAAACTTCAGTTTTTCTTCTTTACCCTTTTATCATTATCAAAATGCTGTCATCATACTTGAACCTTAATGTTCAAAAATATATTTACTGGACAAATCTTTTAACATGGAGGGACACTCTATGGTATCACTTGATTTTTAAAATATAATACTTAATTTGGGCATTATGGACAAGACTATGAAGTAATTACTTTTTGTGAAAGCTGAAGTATGCTGTTAAAATGTTATGTCTGGTTTAAAAATAATATCATTATATTCAATGATTACAAGCATTTATGGAGTGTTTTATGGCTTACAAGATACTGTCAAAATACTATTTAAAAAAACAAAAAAAATACTATTTCATTTGGTTTTCACAACAACCTTCTGGGTAGACAAGGATGACGGTATATAAATATCACCAAAATAAATTTGCAGATTTAAAAGGCTGAGATATAGAAATATTAGAACCTTAGAAACAGATGGTTTCAGAGATCGTTAAGTGGTTTCAGAATTATTACTCAAACATACACACACACACAAAGCAGCCAACTTAACTAGCCAGCTCTCAATTATTTTTCATGCTTGGGTTTTGGGGATATGGTGAACATTGTGGTTAATGGAAATCATGGTAATTCACCAAGACCTTTCTAGCTTTATCATATTACAAATTATTTCTTTAAGCAACTTGAAAATAGCACAAATTTCCTTTCTTTTTAAGGGATGCTAATAAGGGCAGAAGCCCAAACACTCAGTAATAAATCAGTAACATATGTCTGGGTCTTGGCTAATGAAAGAGAAGTTAAAGAGAGAATGATGAAGCAAAGGAACATAACGTTGTTATGCATTGAATAATTTGTTGGTGATGACATTTATTATAACTAGAACATTCCAATCTATTATTTTATCTGTATGATCTTCTTGTGAGAAAGATTTGATTGGGACTTATATCTCTACTTTGTAAATGATAACAATGAGAACCAGAAAGGTTAAGAAACTCAATGTAAAGTGACTTCTAGTTGTAAATCAATATCTCATATATTAGGTAATTCTCTCCTGAAAACAGGGGAACAAAATTTAGTATCATGGATTAGAAGAGCTGAAAAATAAGAGTTCTGAAACTCTTATTTTATAGATGAGGACATTGAAGCTTAAAGATAAGAAGTGACTAGCCCAAAATTATGCTGCCTGTTAGCAGTAGAGCAAGGACTAAAGCCCGGGTCCCCTGACTCCAATTTCCACGTCCTGTCTCCATAGCCAAGAAATATAGACTCTGCAAGTAGAAAACAAAATGTACCCATTAGTGATGCCATCATCATTTTCCCCAAACTTGATTTCTATCCAGTTCTCTGATATAGATCTTTCAGCTGACCTTGCTGTTCATCAGATGAAATTATTGCTTTTAAGTAAGTGGCAAAAGAACAATGTCTTAATGTAGTGGTTAGTCAATAGATTTTTTTTGAATGAATGATTCAATTAATACATTTGGGTAGCACTGGCATTTTTATTAATATTCACATATTATTTCTCTGATGTAGTTGAGCAATGTATAATTTAAAAAATTAGTGGCAGAAGATAAGCAAGGGGTTGATATGTTGATGACAATATTTCCTGGTCTATTTTCTCAGGCACAAACATTCCCTTCTACTGCCTTTATATTATAAGTCAGGAAAAAGAGGTAGCACTTTCCTCAGTACCCAGAGATGCTTTGTCAACAATCAACACCTCCTCTTCTCTGAAACTCACATCATCCACTTTAAAACACTGCCATTTATTAAACCATTCCTTTGCCTTGACTTTAACACCCAGCCTAAAATATTCCTTTCCATCTCTGCAGATTTCAGTATTTCCAATTGGTCCTCTTACTAGCCTAACTTCAGAACTCACCCTTCTCAATCCCAAAGAGCTCCATCTAAATTCAACCTCAGTCACTGAGGAATGACTTATACACCTCACCGTTAGTTTTTTTCAAACAGAAGTGCATCATTTTCCAAATGTAAAATTCTGAGATCTCCTTTAATGACTATACCTTCTAGTTGTTCCTCTTTTCCATCTCTCACTCCAACTAAACATGTCTGTCTTACTTGTCATATCTTGACCTGCCTCACTATACTATCATATAATTGTATTAATATCCCCTAATATACCTGTTCCATTGCCTATGCAAACATTCAAATGAAGTCAATTGCTTTCCTAAAGACTTCTCAAGCATGCTTATTTTCCTTGCCCGTTGTTGCAGATGGTACAGTAGAAAGTCAATCTGCAGCGCTGTGTTAAGCTGATAATTCTTCTGATTCCACTATCTATCCTTAACCCTTAACATTTTACAATTCTCTTAAGCTACATACATTGTCAGTTGCCTGCTGGACATCTATTCTACGGACATCTCAATCAGCATGTTTCAAACTTATTTCATTATCTCCCCCTTAAAATCATCTGTTAATGGTTTTATCATCCTCCCAGGTATTATAAATGAAAATAATATAAACATATTTTAAATAATGCCTCGCACCTGATGGGATTAAAAAAATCTCTTCTTCTTGCCCACTACATCAAATAAACCTAATTTTCTACCTGTGCAATATCCCTGGCTATAATGTCATTATTTTCTGCTGGGACTATTTGTATAACTGGTCTCTCTGCTTCATATTTACTATCTCTCTCTGATTCATCCCTCACAAAACATGCTTCTGATTACACTACCCTCCTATTCCAAAAAGTTTAATGACTTCATTCTACCTTTTAAATAAAATTCATATCCATTGTGTGACATTCAAGAATTTCTAAAGTTTCACCTCTATGTGACTTCTTAGAGGCCCCCTACTGTTTACCCCACACATTCTACTCCTGTCAAAATGAGCCAATTTTGTATGTACTTGCATACCTCTGTAAATTTTCTCATCTTTTTACCTTAACCTAAAAAATGCCTTTACCAAGTCCTCTAACAATAGAAATCAATCCCATCCAGCAAGGCTCAGTTCACTATCCTTGGTAAAGCTTTCTCTGATCAACCCAATTAAAATTAATTGCTCCTTCAATCACAGAATGTATTGCCTATGCTTCTATTAACCATTTACTTCATTCTGCCTTAGTCTGTAGTTAAGTGTTTATATATATTTTTCCCCAAATAGACATACATTAAAATCTCTCCTCTATCAAGAAAATTTTCCAAATGCAGAAGTTAGAATCAATTTTTTCCCCTGTGTACTGGCATAACTCATGGCTCACATCACTTGGATTGTACTTTGAGCAATTTTTATATAGTAATAGTTCATACTACAGTTAATTATTAATTATTTGGTATTCTTGCTCCTGGAAGGCAAGAATATTGTTTTCACAAATTCATTTATTCAAATCTTTATGAAGAAACCCTGGGTTAGGCATTCAAGATGTGTTAGTCCACATGAAGCTTATAGTTTACTGTGGAGAGAGACAGTAATCAAAGAAACACAGGCATAAATCATGCGTCACAATTCTACCATTAGTATCACAAAAGAAATACGAGTATATGATAAGGGAAGATACCCTGAACTGAAATCCTAAGAATGAGTTAACCAGGTGAAAAGGGTGGAAAGAGTATTTCAAGATGAGACACCATCAGGAGAAGCCTGGTACATATGAGGGACCAATTTCTATCATGGCGGCTGGTGTACAGAGAGCAAGGGGGTGGGGCAGCAAGAAGGAGCAGTTTGCAGTATAAGCCTGGACTGTTAAATAGGGACTCGATCATTTTATCTGAAGGTGACAGAAAATCTCACTAAAACTATCTTAATGAGAAAATCAAATGATTCATATATTAGGAAATCGAAAAGATGGTAGGTTTTGGGGTTGATTTAGCAATGTTGCCAAGAATCTACCTTCTTTCTTTTTGCTCTTTTCCTCTCTTTCTCCCTCCTTCTCTCCGCCCCAAACTCCCCTCTCTTCTACCTTCCACAAGTCAGCTTTGTCCTAAGCCTCGAGATCCTGGTGACTCCAGCTTATGCCACATGGAGCTGAGATAAGCTATATCTGCTGAGCCCTACATGGCAATAAATGCAACATTTATGAACAAAATAAATAATTGTTGCTTCAAGTCACAAAGGTTTTGGGTGGTTTGTTAGACAGCAATAGATAACTGATACATTGTCAACATTTATTAGCAAGTAAATATTTCTTATCCTTAAAACCTTGTTTCCCTCCATTAAAATGTAAGTTTCTCACTGTCAGGGATCTTAAACTGCTTGTAATGTAGAGATTTTGCTTTTTGTTCACTTTTATCCTCAGCACATAAAATAGTGCCTGCATATAATAGGTGCTCAACAAATATTTGTTGAATGAATATATGTATGAATGAGTAAATGAGTGAAGCAATGATATTTGGTACATAAAAGGTCTTACCTTCTTGTTTGTGTATAATAAACATTCTATCAAAATAAAATGTAATAAAACAAAACAAAATAAAATAAAAATTCCTCATACTTGTGCCCCAAACTCAATTTTGTTTATAAGGTAAAATGCTACCTTGATTTCCTTTTCCTCCATTCCTGCATCTTCCTCTTTGCTCTCATTTAAGTGTAAAAATTGCAAACAATATATAGGTTTTTTTGTTGTTGTTTTTTTTTTTTCATTTATGTTTGCAATCCAGGTGAAATTAATTTTGGCTTGTAGTGTGGCATAGAGATACTAGTAATTTTCAAACTTGCTCTGAGTGGTGGAAACATTACTTTAAATAAAACTAACATTTTAAAGAAAAGCTGTACTCTTTGAAGAAGAAAAGGAGAACTGGAGCCCCACAAATTAATTTTTTTTAACACATCAGAGAGGATTGTTCTGTATTCTTCTGCAGGACTCCTGGGGCTCAGTATTCTATCTGGCTATTATTAATGGCTGCATAGTGACCCATTAAATGCATGAACTTTGATTTGCTTAAGCCATAACCTATTATTAGATACATGCTATTCTAAATGTGGTTTTGTATTTTGTTTTTTTTTTTTTTTGGTTAAAAATAACCCCAAATTGAAAATCCTTTTGCCTAAGACTTTGTGTCTTTGGCTCTTTTCTCAGAACATTTTCCCATGTATAGAATTCATAGGTCAAAATCACAGTTTTAAAACTCTTAAGGACTCCAGAATTTCTGTACTTATTTATACCTCCTAGAGCATAGAGTAAGATCTTGTTTCCCCAAACCCATCCCAATAACTAACGACTTATTTCAGTTATTCAATCAAGTAAGATTTACATATTGAGAGCTGACTATGTGCCTGAAACCATGCTAAGCACTGAATATAGTCAGTGGTTGAAACAGAGATACAAAAACAATGTGATGTTATTTCTATTATGGTTAAAATTTTTTCCTTAAAAATAAGCTTGAGGGCCGGCTGTATAGGCCAGTGGATAGGGTGCCGGTTTACCACATGGGAGGCCCTGGGTTCGGTCCCCGGGGCCTCTCCAGGCGGGCGGACC
>PVKH010002055.1:0-28279 GCA_004027955.1 Chaetophractus vellerosus
TCCCTGATTTTAGACAAGAATCCTCTGGTGGAGTTTGTGGAAGAGCTCCCTGCTGGGCGATCTTCACTGTGCTACTGCAATTTACTCTCTGGGATCATCAGAGGTGCCCTGGAAATGGTAAAGCTTTAAGGGATGCTCTAAGAAAGGCAGCCTGAATGGCATCCGTAGAGAGAGACCTGGAAGAGTTTTAGCTGGATGTACCAGTTATCTATTGTCATGTATCGAATTACCCTAAAATGTACCAACTTAAAATAAAAAAACATTGATTACCTCTCATAGTTTCTGAGGATCAGGAATCAGGGAGTAGCTCGGAATCAGGTGATTCTGGCTCAGACTCTCTCAGCAGGCTGTAACCAAGTTCCTTGACTGGGGCCCGGGAATCTACTTCCAGGCTTGTTCACGTGGTTGTCCGAGGCCTCAGGGCCTTGCTGGCCGTGAGCCAGAGGCTTCAGTTTCTGGTTACATAGACCTCTTTGTAGAGCTACTCACAACATGGTAGCTTGCATCTCTCAGAAAAAGTGATCTAAGGAATAGAGAGAAAGAGGGAGAGAGCACACAAGCGAGCGAGAGCCCAAGACAGAAGTCACAGGCTTTTATAACCAAATCTCAGAAATGGTATACCATAACTTATGCCATATGCTATTGGTCACACAGACCAACCCTAAAGCAAGAGTGTGCAGTCCAGTAGAGAAGTCAAATGCGTAGAGAAGTATTAAGGCAATGGGAGGAACTGGGAAGAAGGGGAAGGAAAGATTTCCTGAAGAAACTCTGAGCTGGCTTTTGAAAGACAAATAAGAATTAGGAAAAGGTTTTGGGAGGTGTAGCAGTTTGGCAGTTTGATGTAATTATGAATTCCAAAAATAGATATTGGATTATGCTTGTAAACTGGTCTGTTAATCTGGGCATGATTAAGTTATGATTAGGCCATTAACTGGGCCACGTCAGTAGGGTGTTGAGCCTCACCCCTTGGTGGGTGGGGGAATCAAATATAAAAGGCATGTCAAAGAACAGAGGGAGCAGTTTTGAGTTCGAGTTGTGATGTGGGGTCTTGAGCTGGAGCCCCGGGAAATAGCATACAGAGGAGCTTGGTCGTGAGGAAAAAGAGAAGGCCCTGGGAAGAGAAGCAAGCCATTTGCCTGATAGTCTATAGCTGGCTTTGTGGCACAAACCAAGCCTGAGCCTGAGCCCAGAGAGAGACAAACCCTGGGAAGAGAGGAACCCAAGAAGCCTGAACCCTGGCAAACGTCGCAGCTGTCATGCTCCAACACGTGACAACAGACTTTGGTGAAGGACGAAACTTATCCTTTATGACCTGGTAACTGTAAGCTTCTACCCCAAATAAATTTCTGGTATTTTGCATCAGCACCCCTTTGGCTAACTAATATAGAAGGGGAGCAGAGGGAAAGGGTATTCCAGATAGGAGTAGCATGTCCGAAGCCACAAAAACAATGTTTCAGAGGCACAGATATAGCTCAAGTGGTTGAGCACCTGCTTCCCATACACAAGGTCCCAGGTTCAATACCTGGTACCTCCTTGGAAAAAAAAAAAGAATGTTCCATTCAAGGGTCAGGGAACTTGAATTAGTTCAGCATGACTGACAGGCAGATTGAGAGAGGGATTGACATGAGAAAGGAGGTTGAAATTCTTTACAGAGGCCTGATTAAAAAATGGCTTCATATGACAAGCTAGAGAATATGGATTTTTATATTCAAAGCGACAGAGAACCATTATAGGATTATAAACAGTGATGTTTTGAAAATTTGTGTTTTTGGAATTTCGTTCTTTTGTCAACCAAGTGAAAATGTATAGGAGGGGGCAATGGTGGAGGGAGAGGGGAGCAGTTAGGAAGCTGATGATGGTAGCCTCCACTAAAACCAGAAAAAAAGCCTTGACAGTAAGAGAGGACTAATTTGAGCAATATTAAGAAGGTAGAACAGACAAGACTAGGCTTTCAATTGGCTAAAAGGGACCAGGCTGAGAAAAAGATTCAGGAATAACAGGCAGGTTTCCGAGCAACGTGGGGAGAGTTGTACTATTAACCAAGAGAGCAAATTTGGGGTTGGAAAGGACAGAGTGAGGAGTTAATTTGGAACCAGCTGAGGTGTCTAACGCATGCATGTAAGGATATCCAGTGAGCAGTGGCTTATACATATCTGGGGCTCACAGACAGATGAGAACTGGAGAGACGCTGGAGGCACGACACAGGAAAGAAGGCCTAGGAAGAGTGTGGCGATTCAGAAGAAAATGAAGTCCCAAATGGAAGCCTGGGAGTCAACAAAAGGTATTAGATAGGTTAGGGAGAGTAACCAGAGGTAGGAAAGAATAGTATAGAAACCGTGGAGGAGAGGACTTCAAGAAGAGGGAATGGTTAGCAAGACCAAGGACAAGAGAGGCTAAGTAAAAGAAACCTGAAAAATATCCATCTCATTTAGGGACCAAAAAGTTAGGTAGGACCTTGGTCAAAGATGTTTTGGGAAAGTGGAAGGAGAAGACAATCTCTCAATAGATTGATGAGCCATGGGCAGTTTAGGAAGTGTCACAGGAAATCCAAAAGAGTAAAGCAATAGAAATAATGTATTATTCACCCAGCTCTTCCATGCTTCTACCCTACCATTTTTCTAGGCTAGCCCTACAATTAGTGACCATGAGATCAAGAAAGGGGATGGGAAGAGTTGTGGGAGCTATGCTCAAAGGGAGAAACCATAACACCAAGTCAAAAGTAAGATAGAGAAGTCTCCAGTTTTCATGGATAGCAGTCGATTATATGTTGAATGACAAATAGGGATCAGACCTCATGTGGCCCAAATATCAAAATAGCTTCAACATAGTCTCCATGTTATTTTAATTAATTTTCTGTTAAATTTTGACAAAGATCCAGAAGATCTTATGGGGAAAAAAATTGAGGGTGAATTTGGCTTCCTTATTTCAAAGAGCATCCTGCATCTTGGTATTGGCAAGCCATGTTTTTTGCCTCCTATACGAGCCAGATAAGTTAGCATACCAAGGTCTGTGGTTTAGTGAATGCAGGCTGGCTGCTCAAGGGATACTTAGAGAAATCAATACTTTACTGAATCAGATAAGATTCAATAAAAAAAATTTTTGGCCAAATTAAAAGAGATTCAATAAATTTTTGTTAATTCCCTGCCAGACCCAGGCATTTTAACTTACTGTTTTCTTTCATTGGGTCCTTTCACATATTTGTTGTATTTATCTCAATGACTTAAAATTATTGAACTAATATTTTTTGTAGGGTAGGTCAGGAATACCATGCTGCTCTTATATGAACTACCTGTAATGAATAAAGAAGTAACCTCAAAGAGTTTACTTCAGTGTCTGGGAAATAGGAAATGCTTTACAAAGTAATAGACGGCCCAAGTATCAAATATTCATGACTGTAGTTTTAATCTTCAATTTTATATTCATAATTTTATTTATCTGATTTTAATTTTCAAAGCTCTCAAAGCCATCAGTGATTGCTAAATGTTGTTAGGATGAACAATTGTGTTATTTAGCTAAGGACAGAATGATTTATGGCAAATCAGTTTGATGAGAATCATTTAAGAATCCATTTATCCATGAAAGTTCTGCTGGGTCGGGCATACTGGGTCAAGGTTATCTTGGGGAATTTGTGTTCTTGAAATGGAGACTTAGTTCAGCCCTGTGCTGTGAGCAAAGCCTGGCTTGACCCAGAATCATCTAAGTTGGGCCAGGTCCTCAAGGCCCTTCTCTCTCCAGACTCACACCATGGGGTTGACACACAGCCAGACCATCTCTGGAGGACACACAGTAAAGGGTCCTTCATCCATAGAACAGTTGCTCTTTTATCATTCTAAATGAAAATCAACTTATGGGGTGAATAGAGCTGAAAAAGAGTTTTTTTTTTAAAAAACGAAATGGCACAGGCCTGTTTTTTTTTCCTTTCCTAGGTTCATTTGGCCGCTGATGTTACATTCTTGCAAGACAAACTAAAAGGCGACAGTGTGACTGAAATAGGAATAACATTTCTGAAAAAGCTGGATGAGAAAAAATATAGACGGAAGAAATGAAGAATAGCATGCAAAATGCCGCAGGGTGATTAGTTGAGTTACTATTAGCAAAATATGTATAGCCATAGGAATTTTGAATTACTGACTAGCGTGGACTTTTGGAAGGCTTATAAAGCAGCCAGGACTAGGATTTAAAGCTGTTTTTTTCTTTTGCTTATAAATTACACATATTTTAAATCTTGTGTCCACAAGATTTCATATACAAGTAACTCCTTATAAGATAGCAGGCATGAGTTCCAAATATACACAATCCCTCCTAAGAGATTCAGTTCATTCTATTTACTTATGGTGATGGGGAAAAATCACTCCACCTATACATACAGTTGGTGTATTTATCTCTTCTTAGTGTAAAAACGGATGAAATGGTCCAGTAAGGAGTTGGCTAATTGGAGTTTCCAAATATTTTATATTGCAATCTCTAGAGAAATAGTTCCATTTGTAGCACTTTTCCATATTTTTGAGATATTATGGATGTGATTTTTCTCCTTTGTTAGCTTGGATTATACCTTTAGCCAACTGAAGCTACTCTTGATTTGTAATCACTAAGGCATGCTATTTATTTAGGTGCTAATTCTGAGACATCTAAAAGTGGCATTTAATTTTAATTCATCTAGTTTTAAATTTTAATTTATTTAATTTTTAGATAGTTGTGACAGTTTGAATTTGGTGAATACCGAAAAGAGATTATGTTTTTGAACTAATCCATTTCTGTGGGTGCGGGGACCCTTTTGTTGGGACTACATCAGTGAGGCGTGTCAGAGGTTGGGTTTCCACTGTCTTGCTGGGCCTTATATAGATGGAGACACAGAAGAAGAGACACACAGGAAAAGGGAGCTCTGCCATTTTGATCCTGCCCTGTGAGTGACAGGAACCCAGGTTCACCTACAGCTGCAGAAGGGCAAGAGAAGTCCTGAGAGGCTGAGAGAGGTCCGGAGTCTGGAACCAGCAGAGCAAAGAAGCATGCAGAGACCCCCCAAGGAGCTGGGCCCAAGTTGCAGCTCCAGGCTGAGGAGACGAGCCCTGCCATATGCCTGATCGCCACGTGGCAGGACACCAGGGTCACCAGTAGCTGACTTTGGTGAGAAAGGATCTCTGATGGTGCCTTGATTTGGACGTTTCATAGCCTCGGAACTATAAGTGTTTACCCCACATAAAAGCCCCATTATAAGAGCCAACTCGTTTCTGATATTTTACCTTGGCAGCCCTGTTGCAAACTAAGACAGTATTAATCAAATTCCTTCATTTTCTCACAAAATATCATTGCTGATGATCAGGCTGGAAAATCCCTAAAATGAGGTTTAAATTATGTTCTTTAAGAATATTTTATTGCCCTAAAACATTCATTTACTATTTTTACAATCATTTTTACCCCCTAAAATCTCCCAAAGAAGATTTTGTCTGTCTGTTTGTGATCAGAACAATATTTAAACTTCAGAATGCATGGATTAAATAAACAGTTATCTTCTATAGATGATCAGCACACAATGTAGCAACCTGTGTGGCCACCCAGAATCCACTAGGCTCTGCAGAAAACTCAAATTAGAAGCAACAGTTACAATTAGTGTGACAACATCAGTTAAAACCGGGCTAAGTGATATGGTGGTGACAGAACTCAATAACGATTCAGAAGCATGGGCTTCCAGTCCCAGTTCTTTTTCTAAACAGTGCATGATCCTGGGCAAGGCATATCATCTCTCAAAGGCTCTCTCTCTCTTTTTTTTTTCACCTGTAAAATGGGAAGATTGGTTCTGATAAAAATCTAAAAATTTTCAGTGTGCCTAAATGACATAAATGACCACTGAAACTCTACAGTTTTTTTTTTGGCCTTTAGAAAAGCAGACAGAAATTGTTTTGGTTCCTACCGACCCAGCTGTCTTTTCAAGAGAACACTGAGGTTGAGAAAGGTACTAAGGACCAAACAGGGAAATTGCAGCTGCCACAGCATTGATGGAAAATCCTTCAGACCAGTTCCACAGAAAACCAGGAGTTGGATGCAGAAGAATCAGAAGGGATTTCAAGTTGCCACGTATTTTTAAATCAGTGCCTCCAGAAGAATGTTCCTACTATCCATCACAGAGCTTCTTTTCAAGATTTTCCCATCTTTGCTCAGTTGCCTCTTCTTCCCTCACAGTACTCACAGCCAAGCTTCTTCATGCCTAAGGGCTGCCCTCCTAGGTCAGAACCCAACGAGCCCTCTTGGCAACGTTCCATGACAATACGGCATGGAGTATTTTTGTATTTGTCCACATCCTCCTTTCCTTTTTCCCCCAACCCAACCGTCAAAACTCCCTCAGTCCAGTGTCTTCATTGTCCACCCCCCATCCTTCCGCTCTGCACCCCAAGCCAGTTAAACTGATACCCCTAGGAATGCCTTTCCTTTCTTTTTCCCTCACCCTAGAGGGGGAGGAGGGTCTTTGGGCATTAAATTTATGCTATTAAAGGTTTGCTTGTTCATATTAAATAGATATTTCATCCTGAAGCGTGTGAAACTCTAAAGCAGCGCTGTTCATTAGAAAATGAGAGCATGTATGCAATTTAAAATTTTCTATTAGCTACATAATAAAAGTGAAAAGAAACAGATGAAATTAATTTTTTTATTATTTGTCTTGAAGTCTCATATTTCTGATATTAATATAGTCAAGGTGCCAGAGTAGTTCAAGTGGTTGAGCACCGGCATACCACATATAAGGTTCTGGGTTCAATCCCCAGCCCTGGTACCAAAAAAAAAAAAATATATATATATATATATAGACAGTCAAGCCAACTTTCTTATGCTTATTGTTTGTATATCATATCTTTTCCTTCCTTCTACTTTCAATCTATCTGTAGAAGTTAATATTAATAACATTTATTTAAACAAAATATCCAGAATATTATCATTTCAATATTTAATCAGTATAAAAAGTTATAAATGAGTTATTTTAGATTTTTTAATACTAAGTCTTCTAAATCCAGTGTGTATTTTGCACTTTGAGCACATCTGTTCAGACGTGAAATTTTCAAAGATTAAAGTGAATTGTGATCCTACCAAAACAATAAAGTCATTTTTAGTGGTATTTAACAGCTTTGGTTTCCAAATCTATATTAAATAAAACTTAAAATTGAGTTTCTCAGTCACGCTGGTAATGTTTTAAGTGTTAAATAGCCACATGTAGCTAGTGGCTACAGTATTGGATATTTCACTTTTAGAATGTCCCAGCAAAAAAATTCACTGGGTCTCCTTGGTCTTGGATACAAGGAATGAATGGGGGAGAAGGCATTCAAGGATGGATTCAGGATCAAGGCAAGGGAAAGGAGAGACTGGTAGAATAAAAAAAAAGGAGGAGAAGGGCACTGTCAGAGATCTATGGAATGTAACCTCACCAGAGACTAAATGCTGACTTATAGAAACAGTGACGAAGTTTGCACATCATCCCCTGGCCTCCAAGTGTGTTTTCATTGCCTTATGTCAAGTTGGGTCTTTCTGATTAAGGACTTGAGGATGTCTTATATCATAATAGCAGGGTTATATAACACTTTCATTGCACAAGAACCTGCACTCTGAACCCAAAACCTTGATTAATACTGTGACTTCTATCTTTTTGGTTATGGAAAGAGGGTGCCCCAGACATTTTTATCATCTTGGCAAAGGCAAAGTGGACGAGTGGTTTTAGGCAGAGACATAGTTTAGTGTTCTTTACATGGCATCTCCAGATGGCTGCTCCAGCTGTTCACTGAGGAGGCCAGCCTTGGTTGCCTATTCACTATTTAAAGTTAACAGGGATCAGAATTACTTCCCTCAGCAGAGGTCCACTTATTTATTGTGTTCTCAAATATCTCAGGTTTGTCCTTTAGCTATAAGAAACTGAGATCTCTTTAGAAGTTAGAATAGACTGCTGTGAATAGAAGGAAAGTTCCCGCTCCTCTCTATTAGTGAATGAGCAAAGTAGACATTTGGAAAAACAGATGTTTAAAGTAAGAGAAGGACATGAAATCTTTAAACCAAAGAGGCCACTTTAACCAAGATGTTAAATATTAACTAACACAGTAAATACTTTAAAGATATGATATCCATTGCAAAGGGGATCTCCAGTTGGGACCAAGGGGTCATTATATTTCACAACCTCATCTACCAACTATGAAGGCTAATTAATATGTCTTCAGTAAACTTGAAGGAGTCTATGACAGAGGCATCCCTCCCCCTCCTGGAAATTTGGCATGACAAAAGTTTCAGGATCCATTTTCTTTAAGAAAGGGAGCCAAGTTTTGTTTACTCAACTTGGTTGTCAGTTCCTTGAAAAACCTGTACTTCTTCATTCTGGTAGACCTTCCAGAACTATAACTTCACATCACTAGTGGTCAAACAACAGTGTCTATGGCAAGAGGTCAGCAGACAGAAAAGGGATGAAGCCAGGATAATGCACCAGTCTATGATCTGAGAAAAAATAACCAGTCGTTATTCAATCAGCAAGAGTCATTCCAAAATTGAAACGAGTATAGCAAAACAAGGCACAGCCAAAAAAATCCTTAGCAGTATTTTATTTTTTGAATGTTTCATTAAAAGAGGAGGTGCTAAACAAAAACATAAAAACTTGGAAATCCTCATTAATGATAGTTAAGAAATAAATGTCCTAGGATAATTCCTTGTCTCCCTTAAACTCAGAATCTATCTTTCCCATCTCAACCCAATGGAATCTTTCTTTTTCCTTCTTTCATTTCTTTTGTCTGCTTTTTGTTCTTCTAGGAGTCCTGTTACCACTACATACCATTTTCTCTTCTCTTCCGAGGAATCTTCCTATAGTTCTTTTCTTCCTCCTTTATTCCCCTTTCACTTCCTTCCTTTTTACTAATGCTGCACGCAATGGGCCTTTACTGGTTGCCTATATTTTTCCTCTTCCTAATAAACTTTCATTTCTCTGTTCAGGTTCCCACCATTTTATCAAGCAACCCCTCTACATCAGAAGAAATAAACCCTACCCCCAGCTCCATTCCTATCCTCTGGGAAAACCACCCCCATCGACAACGAGATCTAAGCCACTCATAAATGGCATTCTTCACACCATAATAATTGATTCTGGCATTGGCCAATCACTGTGACTTATATTATGGTTATGAAAAGAGAGTTTCCCTCCCTCCCCCCATCCCTTCCCCCTTCCCTTTCTCTCCTTTTAGAAACGTGTAGCCCTATTGCTGCTGACATAGGGAGGAGGACAGGGATGAGTGGACTGAAGAGAAGAAAAGCTAAACCTGCCTCTGAACATTTCAGTTACATTAACCAATAAATTTACTTTATTCCTGGAAATAGTAAAGTTGGGTTTCTGTTTCTGTTACTTGCAATGGACAGGTTCTGAACTAATGCATCTTCCAAATCTCCCATCTCTATGGATGGCAATGCAACAAAGTTCACTGCATGATAAATATGTGATAGATCAGAGAATTTACAAAATATTGGAAAATACCAACTGTTTATTATTACATTTTCCACATGGTTCAATAAAACAAAAATTGGATTTACATAGCTCTCCTCCTCATGGAGAGAAAATGTTTACAGGAGGGAAAGAATAGAGATTTGCACTACAATGTGCATCTACCTACACACTGAGTCCCAGAAAAGGGAGATTCCACAAGAAGAAGACACAACTTCAAATTAATCGCACCTCGTTTTAAAAAAAAAACCATATATTTTAATTTCTTGCTTCAATGTTCTCCTGCTGGAAACTTGAATCACATCAGGATTTCAAAGTCAGAACACTCCTCTGATTCCAGGAGCCCGCCTGTGGCATAAATATTTCAAGTCAGGAGACTATTTAGTGACTTGCCCTTTCAGTGTAGTATGTGAACCACAGATTTTAGTGACTTAAAAGAGTGCTAATTCTTTTAGTGCTAATTCCTAAAGATCCATATATACCAAGCAATAAAATCACCTACAAATGCTGGTTTCTTATATTTAGATTCAGTTAACTTTTTTATCAAGTGCCAGGCATGTTAATATGTGGTATCTTAATTTTTCCAACAATCTCTGAAGGATTAAGTTTGTAACAGAGAGAGTAAAAAAAGGTTGGATGTGAAACTACAAAAGAGCTAAACTTGCTAGTACGTAATCTTTAGATGCAGGGCTGATGAGCAAACATCCGTGTGAGTGGAGGGATCATAGAAAAAGGAGTCGGCTTGGAAAAAGAAGCAAACAAGCTTTGTGTATCTTGAGTTTGAAGTGCATTTGAGACATCTAAACGATCCCAGGGCTCAGAAGAAAGGTCTGAACTGAACATAGACTTTGGAGTCATCGGTATATGCATCATAGTTAAAGCAGTGGCCATGGGTGGCAACATCCAGAAGGAGTATGGACTTGAGAAAATATAAGAGGCAGAGATAGAATCCTGAGAAACACCACCATTCAAGGGGCAGCAAGGAAAGAAGACCACAAATGAGACTGAGCCTTCAGTCAGAGATGCAAACAGGAGAAACTGGTGATGTTGATAGCAAGAGTTCAGGGAGGATGGCGTTGTCAGAGGTATCTGATGACAGAAAAACCAGGAAAGTTGAGCCTGAAAGAAGACGTTGGATTTGATAACCAGAAGGCTTTGCCTCAGAACAATTTCAGGGCAGTGTTGGCAGCAGAAGCATCATTGCGGTGGACTGAGGCGTCAATGCAGGAGGGTCCAATGTGATATTATGTTTTATATTATACTTTGTTTAGATGATTCTTTTAGGGAGCTTAACTGTAAATAGAAGGAGACTTTATTACTAAATGCAGAGTTGGGAAATTTGCCCTTTTATTTTTATTTTTTAAGAAAGCAGGTATTTGAAAATACAGGAGAGAGGGAAAAACTGATGACACGAAAACTGTGAGGAGGTGATGGGGGCAGGATCCAGATCCCAGGAGAAAAGTTTGACTCAGGACTTCAGAAAGACCAGCCTTCCCCGACAGAAGAGTGATGGTGGCGAGAGTGGTGTCGATATGGACAGGAGTAGAGGTGTTAGGGGAAGACCTTGGTAGAGCTCATGAGCATTGGCCTCATTTTCACCTCTGAAGCCAAATTCCAAGTGTTTGTGGAGAAGGAGGTGGACAGAGCCCATAGGTCCCTGCCCATACTCTCAGCACTCATGCCCCAGAAGTGGAAAGAGCCCAGCTGTGGTAGAATCAAGTCACCCCAAAGACATGTGAAAGTCCTAACTGCCCATCCTGTGAGTATGAACTCATTTGTAAATGGGATCTTCAGAGATCCTATTAAGATGAGACCAAACTGAAAGAGGGTGGGCCTTAATCCAATATGACTGGAGTCCCCATAAGCAGAGGAAGTCTAAACAGAAACACAGGCAACTGAGCAGGAGGAGTAGAAGGAGCCAGAGCAGGAGCCAGCAGGAGGCAAATGGCCATGTGATGGATGCAGAGATTGAGCTATGGGCAATTCAGCACCAGAACACTACAGACTCCAGAGAAAGCATGGCCTGCCGATACCTTGATTTTGGACTTCTAGACTACAACACTGCAATACTACAATACTGTAGTATTTTGTCATAGCAGCCCTCACCAACTAAGACACCAGGCTTCAAATTGAACAATCACCCACATTCCCGGGGACAATACAGATCACCTTTACTTCCTTTGTGCACTAATGAACTACTCCCCATCCTCACGCCAACGCAGGAGGATAACATCCTGACTGGGCACACTTACCTGGGACTCTACACCCACCATCAGCATGATCTTCTCTGTCTTGGAGGAAGGTAGGGAGACTTGGTTGCAGGCTATTTTAAGGAACTTTTCCATAAACCGATCAGATTTGTGGCTATAAATTTGTCCCAGGGGCCTGGCTGGATAGCCCAGTGGATAGGGTGCCGACATACCACATGGGAGGCCCCGGGTTCAGTTCCCGGGGACCTCTCCTAGCGGGCAGACCGCCTTGAGAATGGCAAGCCGCCATGGGCGGGCCAGAGCCGCCGTGGGCAGGGCAAAAAGCTGCCACGGACAGGGCAAAGCCGCCATGGGCAGGGCAGGTCGCCTGCGAATGGAGCGCAGCCAGCCACCCGCGAACTGAAGCAAGAGCCGGCCCTGAATGCGTGAATGGAAGCAGAAGCCACCCACAAGCGGGGAAAGCCGCGCCTGCGCAGTGACCAGTCTCGGCGCATCGCCGCAGCGGGAGGGGGAGGGGAGATATGTAATAAAATAAATAAATCTTTAAAAAAATAAATAAATAAAATAAATAAATAAATTTGTCCCAGGTACTTTTGAATTTGGAAACTGCTCAGAAAACACAAAAAGAAATGATCACTGAGGAAAACCACAGAAAGCCATATAAGTGGGCCTACCAAGACTTGTAAGGTTGATTGTGCCAAAGACGTAAAAGGAATGACATTGCTTCCTTTGGGAAAAGATTTTCCAGGGGTTTTCACAGAATCCTACGATGAGCTGTGATGTGCCACTATTAAAAATAAACAAAAAACAAACAGGAAAAGCAGCACAAAAACTGGGGCCATTACTTAAAGTAGTTCATTGATATAATTTTTACTGCTGCCAGGATGTTTAAAAACAGACCAAGAGAAGAAAATCTCCACCCCCAACTGTCAGCAGTCTCAAAACACTGTAACCTGTGACTGCCTTGGGGCTGCCTAAGAAATTCCAGACTGTCTGGAAGAGCTCCATGTTTAAACAATGTACTTTTCAACCTTCTAGACAGGTGAAAAGTAGGCCTTTTAAGCTTTTCTGAACACCTGCTGGGTGGAGTTCTTTATGAGAATATCAAATCAAAGGGAATGAGTGGGAGAAAAGAGGCCCCAAAACTATTTGCTTCAGTTTATACCACTCAAGGGACAATTCTTTACCAAGAAGTCTACTTTTCCAGGTCCAATAGTTTAATAGGATGGTATTTCTATGCATGGACTGGAGCAGTTAGCTGTCCCTTAGCAAAGATCTGTCTTTCTTAATCTAAAGCTGAACATGGTTGAACTAAGTCTCAACGACATTCCTGGCAGCTGCCTTTTAGAGGCAGAAATATCCGTAGCAAATTTGACTTGATGGCAGGGAGACAGGTCGTTTAACTCTCAAAGTTCTTTCCAGTTCTGGGATGAAAGACTATATAACTAAAACTATAAAGATATAAGTTTAGGACCAAAAAACAACCTTGGCGATTGTGGTGGTTTGGAGCTGTATGTATCCCAGAAAAACGTGCTCTTCAACTTAATCCATTCCTGTGGGTGTGAACCCATCGTAAGGAGAAACTTTTGATGAGGATACTTTTGTAGCCCAATTCAATCAGGATGTGTCTTAATCCTGTTACTCTAGCCGTTTATGAGTAGAATGGAAGTCAGACAGATAGAAAACTGCAGGAATCAAGAAGTCAAAAGTCAACTGAACCTAGGAGAGAAGGGAAGGATCAGGAGAGGCTGCCATGTGCATTGCCATGTGATGGATCCTAGAATGCCAGTTTTTGGGAAGAAAGCATTAATACCTAGCAAAAGCGGCTTGTCTTCTCCAGATGCATCTTTAAAGACAATTCCTGAGACACTGATATTTCAAAGAGAGAGTTTATTGGTTGTGCAAGCAGAGGAGCATGGAGGCCTCATGGCCCCAAACTGCCCACCCACTCCCCACCCCTCCATTTGCAGAAATTCTAGTATTCTATAACATCAGGATGTTAATGAGTAATTAGGGTGGAGTTTGCACAGGTTCTTTCATTAATAAACATTAAGGGGCTGAACCAGGATGGGGGTGGGTACTGACTAGGGGATGAGTCACAAAGTTACAACTTTTATCAGAGATCAAGGCATCCAGGAGTGGGGGGAAACCTAAAACAAAGGTCAGCTACAAGATTTTTCATATGGATATCAGAGGAAGACGGAGTGATCACTCTTTCACTATAATTGTTCATATACAAAGGTAAGATCCCTCTGGAGTAATTATAACAGCAGGTACAAGTAGCCATATACAAGGGAAGATCTGCCTGGAATTATCATTAGGATGGCAGGTTTTCAGTTGGAAATGGCTACGTACAAAGGGTGCAATCAGTCTAGCCAGTTTCAGTAACTTTAGATATTAACCCTTTGGGCTAATTTTAAAAGATCTTGTTTACCGTCAGTAGACTAAAAACATTCTGCCACAGGATTATGTTTAATCGGTTCAGAAAACACCAAAAGATCTTAAGCGGAAGTTAAAGTCAAGTAGATACTATTCTCTTTAGATGTAAGGTCCATATTTGGGGGACCCCCAGAAGAAAATTAGGCATTGCAGAAGAAGATGTGAGGCACTGATTAGTATAACATTGGTCACCTTACAGGTTCCTGCCACACGTTAGTGAATTATTTTAGTAATTATCTAGTTTCTCTTTTCTTTTTAAATTTACTTTTTAAGAATGCATTCGTGTAAATAATTTAAAGAGTCAGTCCTTCAGGAAGTCATCTGCCTACCTCCCTATGCCACACTGCACCACTTCCACCATCTGTGACCATTTCCTGTTTCACAGCTGAACCTATTTTCTGTGATTCTTCTGGCATTTATTGCATTTCTGAACATAGCTTGCTGATAAAGTTGTTTCTTGAGGCATTATATTTTGACTTCTGCATGGGAAGGAGGAGGCTTTCTCACACACAGCTTCCATCCCTGACCACACACTCCTGCAAACTTCCTGACCCTTTCTTTTAATATATCGTAATTAGGGTTAAGTCAATATTCAGTGATAGCCCTTCCATTGTTACCCGGTGTGGCTTCCAGGTTCATGGTGACTTCCTGAGAAAGAATTCAAGGATGTGCCACAAATTAAGCAAGCAAGCAGAGAATTTACTGCAAAGTGAAAAAGTGAAAGTACACACTCGAGTCATGAGTGTGGGCACTCTTACTAGTGCAGAGGCGCCCCAGTGACTTTTGGCCGGGGATTAAGTAGGGATGAGACGGGAGGGTCTTCTTGCCTTATGATTTGACTTCCATACTTTAGCTTTTGTCCTCTAAATGTTTTTAAATACTGCTCCGTTCTTATTTTATACTGTTACTGCACTGTTACTTCTTAAAGTCATTAGTGGTAGTTAGTTGGCTTTTTTCAAGTTTTCCTAAAACTACACAGTTTTTATGTCTTCCAAGCATTTTTTTCCTGCTTGTTTTGGCCTCTGATTTTCATACTTTTCTCAAGCATTTCTCAAGCCTCTAGAGCTCCTAGATGTTGGTTACTCTATGAACTTTGATGGAACTGGTAGACTATGGGCTTCACCATAGCATAAGTGGGGTAACTCAAATGTGAAATTCAAAATGTGCCATTTTATTGCAGTCCCTTCTCTGGAGCAGTAGGATTTCCTAGAAATGGCCCTTCTGCCATATTGCCTGGATAATACATGCCTGAATGCCAGCATTCTAGGAGCCAGGTAGGGGAAGAAGGCTAGGAAGTAAAAATTCAGGATGAACATTTTAACTTAATTCCCATTTGTTCAATATAGCATCCCTCAATTAAAAACCCTTTTTTTAAAAAAATGGAGAGAGGGAGATTAAAACTCCCATCTTCTTCCCAAGCAGGGAGAAGCAGTTGCCCAGCTGCATGGAATGGGGAGAGGGATCCGGGGGACTAATCCTTCTCAACCAATCCCTGTCCTTAGCTCCACCTTCAGCCCCATTTCCAGAGTTGACTCATGATGCTAAATTCCTGAGCCTTTTTACTGATTCCATGGTGCAAATCATATTGCTTATCTTTTTCCATATCTGACTTGGGATTCAGATTTCTCAGGTCTGTTAGGCCAGTTAACACTCATCTCTTTCAAGCTTCAAAAATTGTTTTCCTGGGGCCAGCTGTAGCCCAGTGGATAGGGCGCAGTACACCACATGGGAGGCCCCGGGTTCGGTTCCGGGGACCTCTCCAAGCAGGCAGACCGCCTTGAGGGGGCAGGCCGCTGTGGGTGGGGCAAAGCTGCCATGGGCAGGGCAAAAAAGCCTCCACGGGCAGGGCAGGTGGCCCGCAAATGGAGCCCAGCTGCCTGCGAAAAAACGGAGCTGAGCCGCCCGCGACCAGAGCCGGCCCCGAAACGGAACAAAGCCACCCACGAGCGGGGCAAGCCACCTACGCAGTGGGCCGACTCGGCGCGTCGCTGCAATGGGGGGAGACAAAAAAGCAGACATAGAAGAACACAAAAATGAACACATAGCAAGAGCAAGCAGAAGGGGCGGGGGGGTATGTAACAAAAAAAAAATTGTTTTCCTTTTGTCCCCTCTCCTGGTTGCTTAATGCCATGAAAAAAAGATCCCCTTATTATATTATTGAGCTAACTGTGTACTTACAACCCAACAATTCTAACCAGAGGTATTTCTGTAGATTGTCTTTCACTGCCAATAATTAAATTTACCAAGAATTCTTATCAATAAGTATAAATTGTTGGATATCAAATAGTATGGAAATAGAGAGAGTCTAGAATAAAGTTTTAAATTTTAAGAAAATTAAATGACTATTTTAAAAGGGCACTTCACAGTACATCTGCAGAGAGAGTTAGGCAGCTTCTGGCTGGGGTAAAAGTGCTTATGCACCTGGAAAGGTTTGTGGAATTCTGTTGGTATGAACAGTGGGTAGGAGATTTTAAAAATGGAAGAATCTGGACTCATTAAAGTTATTCTTCTGGATTGCATAAGAACTGAATAGGAATAGTTGTTTCATCAAGAAATCTTGAGCAAGGCTGGGAGCTGAGAAAGGGCTGGAATTGTTTTGATTTTTACAAGGAAGACCATCTGTTTTTGATTTTATGTACTGCCCTCTCTCCAAGTGCTTTCAAGCATCTTTAAGCTGCCTATACACAAGATGATCTGGTCTCCATGAACTAAACTATGGTTTAATGAACCCTTGATACTTACTTGAACATTGAAATAAGTTACCCCACAGCTTGACCCTATCTCAGATTTTGGTTTATGTAAATCACTATTCTTGGATTAGATTATGTGATTTAAGGATATTGTGAAGTAAGCAAATGGTAGTTTATGACCATCTGCTTCTGGTTAGCCAAAGTATTGTTTCCCAAACTGTGTTCTTTGGAAGATCAATGGCCCTAAGCAGTTGGTGGATATTTTATGAAAAAAAAACCTGTCTTTTAAATTTTGTTTCTGAAATTATGTAAGTATTAAATATAGTTTTGATTATATTATTCACTGTACTATTGTATATTATTGTATAATTACTTTTATTATGCTATAGTTTGCCTTTAAAAACTACAGTGCTAAACAAAAAGCCTAATAAATAACATGAGAGATCACCTGATTTGTGAACTCATAGTTTTCAAGTCTGGAAATGATAACATATTCACCAAAATGCAGCAAATGGTACTTGTGTCTTAAATTTTCAAGAAGTATTTGTCATACTTTAACATTTTTCTTCTTAATAATATAGAAAACAATAATTTTAAAAATTTGTTTTTTAATCAATTTTATTGCTATTTTTGGCTGTTGCAAGATAATTCTTTTAAGTCTTCAAGAGGCATAAACACAGCTATAATCTGACACAAAGAAGTATATGATATGATGAAGTGCAACAGTGAGTTTGAGAAGTGAAGTCACAAGAGTTCTGAGAAGGAAGAGGTTACTGTGGACTGTTGTAGTTGGAGAAGGCCACAAGGAAGAAGTAGGATTTAAAATGGGGCTTGAAAGATGGAAAATATTGTGTGTTAGGAGATAGTCTTCCATGGGTCTTCCAAGCTCTTACATGTATTACTAGTATGCCAAGAATGCAAGGCTCAGACTGCTTTTTATCCAGGCCATTTCTCAGAGTTCTGTTTGCAGCAGGTAACCTTAGCAGATGAGGTACAGTCTTCCCCTGGAACAAAAGGCAGGCTTGATTTCTCCCCGCTATAAAACAGCAGCTCTCCAAGCTCAGCGTCCTTTCCAGTACAGCAATCTACCCTCTGTGCAGGTATCCATCATGGTCTTCCACGTTGCCCCCGTGGAACTTGGGGCGAGAGGAACCAATTTAAACATGATGCTCATGCTATTTGCTCAGCTGTGATTTATAAAGTCTTTTGTCACTAGCCCAGGAATTTCATCGTTTCTGCCAGCATCCCTGAAACAGTAACAGGCTAACTCTTTGCTTGTAAGTAGGTCAAATCTCAGACCTGATATAAGGATGAGATGTGAGAATGAGCCTGGTTCATGCTGCTGGTAAGGGATGTGGTGGAGGGGTCAGTACTGATTAAATCAGAGACTGTATATTGGAGAATATTGAAAAAAATAAAGGTAGCTAGGTGGGGTAGGGGGTGGGGGATGTAAATCTTAAGGACCTTAAATGCTAGCCAAAGGACTTTAAATTTATTTACTAAATCATGCACCATATTAGGCACCAGGCATACCGTGGGGAACAAAATCAGGACTATCTCTTTTCTCAAGTAAAAATAAAAGTTTCTTATCCCCCAAATTTGAGATAGGAAAAGAATGAATGGCCTCTGGCCATAGACCCAAGCCATGAACAAGAAGCCACTGGAACTGAAGAAATCTGTCCCAATTGACCAGAGAGAACTTTGCTTCCATGATTCAGAAAGCCGCCCAGTCAGTGATATTCCCACACTTCTAAAGAAGTCAGTCCATCATCAATAACTTTACTCCAATAACCATACTTTCACACTTAAAGTTCCACCAATTTGCAAACAATACTCCTTTCTGAAAGTCCACAAATTCCTGAAATCTACCACTTGGGAAAATCCTATATAAGATCACCATTTTTCCTTTTCCAAGGACCCGGTGCTCTACAAGCACAGCTTTTGCTTGTTTAACAAGCAATAAATTGAGCGTTTCAGAAATTGAGTGGTATTCTCTTCCTTCAACACATGGCTCTTAAAGTCCAGCTTTGATGGGACAAACCATAGGGGTCTCTCAAAGAGGATGTGGTGATAGGATCAGTGTTTTAGGAAAACTGAGTCTGCAATTGCAGGAAGGAGGGTTTAGAACAGAGAAAGTCTGCAGACAGATAAACAGATAAGAGACTATAGCAATAACCCAATATCAGAGGGAGATAGAGTCTGTGAATTTAAAAATTCATCCCAGCACCTTACATCTGAACTCTCATACAAAGTGGTATGGTTCCTAGTAAAACAAACTAGCAAAAATGTACTCAAGGTACCATAAGAGAATTTTCTCTCTCTCTCTCTCTCTCTCTCTCTCTCTCTCTCTCTCTCTCTCTCTCTCCCTCTCTCTCTCTCTCACACACACACACACACACACACACACACACACACACACACACTTCCCAGCTGACTTTATTTTCTATTTTAGGTCTGGAGTTATGGGCACCCATAGTGTAAAAGAAGCATCATTCCCCTTCCTTTAATCAGCATCTTCCAGCATCTTCTTGCCTTTTATTGGTTTATCCTGGAAGGACAAATGGCCTGACTCAATCATCAGAGGATTTAGTCATTGTAGGAAATGTGCGAATAGTTTTTCATTTTATTTAAAGTAAAAGTATTTACAATGGCTCCAAAGGCCTCTTGTAACCTGCTCCCCAAAGCCCTTTAAGTCTAGCCCTTTATGTCTCTGGCTTCCTGGCCTTGTTTTTTCCCCCAAGTTCACCACTCCGAGGCCATAAGCACTAACCCCTTACTCCTTCCATTGAGGGCAACCCCCTCCGGCCCCAAGCATTCCTAATACCTTTTTTGAGGCACACTCTCTCTGTCTGTCTGTCTCTCTCACTGTACTCTTCCCCTCTTTGTGTACCCAAAGATTTATTACTTATTATGCTTAGTGCTTATTGTCTTTCTTTCCCCCTAGAATGTAAGAATCCCAAGGGCAGGGTCTTTGCTGCCGCACTGATATACCCAAGTGCCTAGAAAACTCCTAGAACACGGTAGGCACTTAATAAATAATTGTCGATTTAAGTGAATAAAGTAATTAATGAACTCCTATGGATCAATAGAAAAACACCGGCAACCTAAACTTTTAAAAATTTTCAAAGGCTTGAATAAACATTTCATAAAAGACGATATCCAGATAACCAATAAACATATGAAAAGATGCGTCAAGGCTTTAATGATGGCGGAAATGCCAGTTAAAACCACAATGAGGGATACCATTACATATTGCCCGTCAGGAGAGACACCTAAAGAGATGTCAACCCACTACAATAAAGGTGTCGGGGTCACCAAACGTGATTCTCAAAGGCTCTGATGCAAGGACGCCGCACTCACAGAAGAGACAGAGCAAGGTCAGCTTCGCTAGTGGGCGCCAGTTCCCCAAAGCCAGCAGGTCACCGCGTGTGGTGGGTGCAGGGAGATGTTTCATATGCAGCACCCTCGTGTTCACGTGCTGCTGCGGCGGAGGAACCGTGCCGCCTCCCTGCCAGGACAGATTTGCACCCCGGGTGTGACCTCGATGCCATAAAACAAGCCCACCAGCGTCAGCCTGTCTCCAGTGAAGGAAGGTACGAGGCAGTCCTCTTGTCTACTAGTAGTGCTTATCTACTAGGGTCCGTAGGCGGACACCCCTGGTCCTCAGCACAGATGCATTTGTGGGTCCCAGGGAAAGGCAGCAGGCGGCGCCAGGGCTGCCCCCTGCCACACATATTCACAGAGTAGTTACCGGGTGTGGCTTCCAGGTTCTCGGCCATGTCCTGAGAAAGAATTCAAAGATGTGCCGCAAATTAAGCAAGCAAACAGAGTTTGATGCAAAGTGAAAGAAATTAAAGTACACACTCGAGACGTGGTGCGGGCACCCTTACCAGTGAAGAGGCGCGCCTGGTGCTTGGGGCCCGGGTTTAAGTAGGGATGAAGTGGGAGGCTTTTCTTGCCCTGTGGCTTCAGTTGGTAGGGAAGGGGTTAGGGCCATGTGTTCTGTTCCCACAGGTTGGGTGGAGCATGCTGTAATTACTTGTCCCCACCGGATGTTCTGTGCAAGATGTTTAATGTTGCAGGATGGTCCCTGAGTTTTGCACACAGTAATAGCTCAGGCTTGGCTGCCCACAGTGCTTTCTGTTGCCCCTGAGATGTGGTGCTCACTGGCCCCCTTTTGCCTTTCCCAGTTCCCTATTCTGACCTGCTTTAGAGTGACAAAAAGTAAATAATTGGAAATACCAAGTATTGCTTAGCTGAGAAGCAGTAGAAATTCTCAAAGTAGTGCAAATTGCACAATCCTTTTGAAAAATATTTGGCATCATCTATCAAACTGGAAGACACACTTACTCTCTCTGCTACCTTCTATGCTTAGGAGCACACCCTGGTTAAACACTTGCACATGTATAACACAACACAAGTCCACGAATGTTCAGCCCAGCAGTGCTCACAAGAGCCAGAAACTGGGAACAACCCAAATACCCATCAGCAGTTAAATGAATAACTAGGCCGTGGTATAACCACATAATGGAATAATACATAGCAATCAAAATTATACAAGTTGCTCTATGGCTCGAGGGTACTTAACCTTTTTTTCTTCCATGGACCCCTTAGTAAGTCCACACTATGCTGTGTATTATTTAATAAATATATCACACCTGCACCAACACGTCCCCACAAGAATAATGGTTTTTTGAATTTCAATTCAAGCTCACGGGATTCCTTACGAATCCCTGCAGTCTAGCCATAATATGGATGAATCCCTCACACAAAAACAAAGATCACAAAATAATTCTTAGAGGATGATTTCATTCAAATAAATTTCAAAAACAGGCAGAATTAAGCAAGGATTGTTTAGGAATGAGCACACAGATGGTGAAACTATAAATCAAAATAAGGAAACGCTCATTCCCAGTTCTCAGGGTGGAAAGTCGTGATTGTGAAGGGGTACATGGGGCAGGGGGTTTTGAGGATGCTGGAAATGTTCTATTTCTTTTCCCTTGTGGTAGTTACATAGGTGTTTGTAATTATTCTTTGGACTGTACGTAAATGTTGTAGCCAGGGTGGCTAAGACAAATTGCCACATACTGGTTGGCTTAAGCAACAGGAATTTGCTGTCTCACAGTTTTGGAGGCTAGAATTCCAAAATCAAGGTATCGTTGGGCCAGTCTGTCTCTGCCCTGTCACATGGGAATCCATCTTCTTTTGTCTGCTCCTGTTCCTTCTACTAACATGTCCAAATTTCCTCTGCTTATAATGTCTCCAGTCATATTAGATTAAGGCTCACCCTGATTTAATTTGGCCTCATCTTACTAAGATCTTCAAAGGTCCTATTTACAAATGAGCTACCACCCACAGGACCAGGAGAAAGAACTTGCATGTGTCTTTTTGTGGGACACGATTCAAATACTCTTTTCTCATTTGTTATCTCACAAATTTTAAATTTAAATAAATTGCCTGGTCTCTTAGGATTTTTCTTTCCTTTGGAAGTTTTAATGTTCTGGCCCAGTGATCAAGGATATTGACAGAAGATACCCATTTTTTGAAACAGGTCTCTTTCATTAGATAAGAATTTAATATAATCAATTCCACAGTCATTGCATTGCATTTTAGAAGAGATATTTCACAGGTAAGTAATGGAAAGGAAAAGACAAAATAAGGCCAACGGAAGGTTCAGCTTTCAGGGGAGAACAAGGCAGGCTCTTGGTGGAAGCTTGCTGCAGACAAATAGTAGGCAGTGGCTGCTGCTGGGGCTGACTCAGACAGCAAGCTTTTCTCCGTCCTTTGTCTAAGGAGGAGTTGCTTATTATAGGCCACCTGGTAGATAAGATGCAGGATGTTGTGAAACTTAGGAGTGCCACGATGTTTTTCAGCCAGACACTTTTGTGCACGTAGCTTATTCTATTATCAGATGCTTCCCTCAGGACTTGCTCATTTAATTAGTTCATAGAGTATTGACATTTATGGAGGAAACAAAGAGACCATGCTTAATCTTATGCTCTGTAAATAGTATCATCTTGCCAGTACTCAATCTGATGTCAAATCATCCCTTAGTTCAACATAGTCGTTTTTCAGCCAATGTTAATAGCAGATGATGTGATCAAGTCTCTTTTGAGCTTAAGGTTTCAGGGCAACCTAAAGCCAGAGGTGATTATGAGGAATAATTCAGCAAATAAATACACACCAAGTGTCCAAATGCTCCTTGAGTCCAGGATGTGGCATGTCTGGGGCCAAGCCCAGAGGAGTGGTATGTCCTGCCAAGCAGTGGTGACCCATGAATTAACCGTGCTGAGTCCTGGTCTGGCTAGGTTTATTCCAAGTGGTGTTAGCTATTTCCCCAAAGCCATCAGCAGTTGCCAAATTTAAGGATGAGGTAAAAAATATTGGGGGTCACTAAGGACATCTGAATCTCAGCACAAGGGCACATGAGCTAACAAGGGGGAAAATGGCTCAAAAATAAAAACAGAGTCGTGGTCACACCACACCACATGGCCTAGAGAGGACCAGTCCCCTAGCTTCGGTTCTGCCTTCACTGATGAGGTGATCTTGGATTAGTAATACAACCTCTAACCTTCTCTCTAAGCCCACTTAGAAATGTGAGTGATGTGTTTCCCTCTACAACACAGGCTGCTGTGAAAATGAAATGGGGTGAAAGGTGCCAACCTGCTTTGTCGACCATAAAGCTCTATACCAGTGGAAAGATTCATTTTAACTTTTCTAACTACACAGATTATTCATTTAAAAAACTCAAAGAATCAGAGGTGCATGAAGTTTAAAAAAATTCCCTGACCCAGTCTGTGTCTCCAGAAGGGACCACATTTAATTATTTGGTGCTTATCTACATACTTTATGAGTGGTATATATGTATGTGTGGGAGTGTCTTTAATTTTTTAACAAAAAAGAGATCATATCCAACTAACCAGTGGAATACTATTCAGTCATTTTTAAAAAGAAATAAATTATTATATACTGACATGGAGCAGTGATATTTGATGTGAAAAAAGCTACAGAAAACACATTTACAGTTTGATAATACTTGTGCAGACACAGTTTGTTTCGCTACTTCTGGGAGGAATATATTGCAAAGGAATGAAATGAGTAATTTTACTTTTTACCTCATATAGTTCTCTCCCATTACTGTTTCATTTTAATTCTTAAGCATATGTATTTCACTATAATTATTAAAGACTGTACAAGAGAAAGTGGCACATAAATCAACAAAAATGGAGACAATATGATACTATTACAAATGCGCCTATAAATGGTAGACCAGAAAAAAATTAGTGAAAGGGAAGAATATGCAAAAAGAAAATGGAAAATGAAATAAAGGAAGCAAAAATGAAAGTAGGCATACAATTTTCAAAATTACTGATTAGAGACCAGAAAAAGACTGACCATGCAGTTTCTGCCACCAACTTCCTCATTATATATGACTCTCAACAACAGGATACTCGGCCCTGCTGACAATTCTTTTCAATGGTTCTATGCAACAAAGGGCAAATACAAACTAGCGCAAAGGTCTGCCAAGAGAGGAAGAGGTACTTAATATGATCAGTGCCCAATTGTTTTACAATTTGAAGTTTTTGTATCTCACTTCTTAAAATGCAGGAAGCAGTGATATATTTGGCCTGTGAGCAGGAATGATTATCTATGACAAGTGTCCCGGGAAAAGTCCTGGCATCATCAACCAACAGAATGTTATCTCTAGAGATCATCTCCTTGCATCCTTTACATCAACAAATCCTGTCATGTCTACAAACAAGACCTATCTCAAATCCATCCAAGCTTTCCATTTTTGTCACAGTCGACCCAGTTCAAGTTCACCCTTCCCAACCCCCCACTTATTTCCACTGCAGTGGCCTCTGACTAGTCTCCCAACTTCCACCCTTGCCCACCCCCGTTCCTTCCTCCCTCCATAGATCGACCTTCCTAAAATGCTCATAGGAAAAAAAAAACAAATAATTCACATGACTTCAAGGCCCTTCATGATGTCTCCCGCCCTCTTTTCCAGTTGCCTTTAAGGCTTCTCTCAGTGCCAGGATCTTCCTCCCCTCAGAGTCTTTGCATCTACGCTTCCTTCTAACTGACCTACTCTTCTTCCCACCTTACAGATTTCAGTTTCTGGAAGCCTCCTCACCCCTCCCCTAATCTAAAGCAGGTCACAATTTGTAATCCTATAGTTATTCCTATGGTGTTGGGTCTTACCTAACTTGCCACTCTGTTGAAGCTGTGTGATGACTGTGTGGGAACTCACCACACTCTCCTCTCTACTTTTGTGCATATTTCAAATATATTATAATATCTTCAATATTTTCTTCCAGCCTTACAAACTAAAAACAGTAATTATCACTTGCAAACATCCTAAAACTCTTACTCAAATTTTGGATTTTTCAAAAAATTCCTTTTCACAATGGGTTTTTGTATTTTTGTTTAGTGTACTGTATCAGAATCATAAGATGTGGATATTTTTTAATTCCAAAGAAGATGATGTCTGCAAGAAAGTAAACTTGAAACTAACATCAGACAACCTCCAGAAAGGTCTGAAGTTCAATTGCTCTTTCACTGTTTTGTTACTAAAGTCTTTTATTTGAAAGAAGCATTATTATTCAGTGGAAAGGACCTTAGACTAGGGATAGGAGGCGTCTTGTCTAATTCATTTGTCACTTGTGAATTGCTTAACCTCGCTTTTAAAAAAATTAATATAACAAAGAGGTTAACCTCTAAATTTTAATTTCATACCTAAAAGTCTATGTGTTCAGAGTCAAGAAGATGAAATTTAAAAAGCAGTTATAAAAGATACAAGTGTTTAGTTTTTAAAAAAGGAAACAATAATTCCAAAGAACTTTTTAAAATTCATAACTCAGCAGTGTTGTTTATTCCAGAAGAATCTACAAAGCCAAGAACAGGAACCACTGCGTCTCCTTCTAAAGATCTAATGCTCCGGTTCTTCTCTTTTCTGTTAACATATTTATGCAACATGCTGTAGTACTGGTCCTTTGGATTGAAAGTATATAGTGCTGAAATTTGTTGCCAGTCTTTAATGCTTGGGGTGGAGTATTCCTTTGGATGTGAGCAGTCAAAGAAACATTTAATATTCTCTTTTGCCAGTTCGGTTGCATGCAATGTGGCTTGAGTTTTAAGGATCTCCTGCTCCTGTTCCAGATAGATTTTCCAGAATTTCAGTTGCAGAAAACTAACTGGAGAGAGGCATCTGGTGACAGATGTAACAATCAGAAAGAAGATGATAACAGCTGCTATCAGGATCCAGCCCAGGACCTTAGGAAAACACAGCAAAATAACAGTTCAGTCACTTAAAAAAAAATCCTCAGATCAAGTTTGAAATACTTCACACGTTATAGCAACGAACAACAGTTTTAGGATTTAATCTCTCAAAAGAAAAGAGTCACAGTAACCTTGATGTCCCCCACCTCCACCCCCACCCCAGTACAACTCCTGCTTGGAAAGTCAGTTGTGCTCCAAGCCTTGTCAAGGTCCCAGGGAGGAGTCCGTATGTCACTCCCATAGAACTCAACAACATGAGGAATTTCTGCATCTCCAGGGAAAGGAACGTTTGTTTTAAAGAACCTCTGGGTTTTGGAGGCTCAGAAGCATTGTGGGGTGATGGCTTTCCACAAGGGCAGATCCGTTTTACTGCAACAGTACTTTCTCCTGCCTGGAGAGACAACTTGACCTAGTCAGTTATTCCTTGTGATATGGTGATGATAAGACCCCGACATCGTTGCCCCGAGATGGAAGAGAAGAACGTCGGAAGTAAAGGGGCTAGCGCAGGACCTGGCACAGAGGAGGTGATCACTTGCACGGCGGCCCTTCCCCTTTTTTATTCGTTTTCCTTCATTATTCGCCTGTGGGCTCACTAGAAGCAAGTGGCCACTCTAGTTTTTTGTTTTTTTTTTAAGGGTGTCGCACGCCTGGAAAAAGGTCGCGTCGGAGACCTTTGCATAAGTTTGCCCTGCAGGAGCTCGCCCTTCCCGCCGCTCCCAGCCCCTTCCAGCCCCGCGCCCGCCGGGCGTCGAGCGCAGCGCTCGCCCCTGACCTGTGACTGCGCCTTGAGCTCCTTGAGAAGGTCCTGCACGTCTGACGCCTTAGCCTGCTGGCACGGCACCAGGGGCAGCTCCGCCGCGCAGCTCTTGCTGTGGTTGGAGCACAGGCGCCGCGCGACGGCCGCGCTCCCGCTGGCCGCGCACTCGTAGAAGGCTCCCCCGAGCAGCGCCACCGCCACCCAGGTGAGCGGCGCGACGGCGGCCGCCCCGCTTAGCTGCGCGCACACCAAGATACCCCGCGGCCCCGCGCCACAGACTTTGCGAGCGCCGGGCGCGCAGCAACCCGTGAGCAGCCGCCACGTGCGCGCACTCAGCACGTAACCAAGAAGGAAAAGGGCGAGCGCCGGCACCAGGAGGAAGACCAGGCCGTAGGGCAGGTTCCAGGACGCTGTGCAGGGGCATTGGAACACCACGGTGGAGAAGAGGCGCTCCCCGCCCGCCGTCAGCAGGGTCACCAGACCGTAGCACAGTGTGTTCTGGTACTTGAGGTGCAGGTCCAGCACTGCGCGAAACTTCTCCATGGCCGCCTCCTCCAGGGGACTGGCCCAAATGCTTCAGCCTCTTAAATGCTCATCAAGTGGTTTGGGTGGGCTCGGGTTTGGGGCTTTCCGCAGTCAGCTAAAAAGCAGTTTCAGGAAAGGGAAGAGGGTTTCTCCCACCCTGGTGAGATTTCACTTTCACACTTCAACCAAGCTACTGTCTGGCTGACAGACTGACCCGGGCAAACATGCTATTGACCTTCCTGGCACCCGCTCCATTTCGGGGGCAGAGGCACAGGTTACCTTTCTTCACTAATTCAGAAACCCTGCCTGAGGAACCATTGTTACCTTTGTTCCCACCGAACTGATAGCGAAACAGGGGGCTTACCTTATGCCCTTCCTGCCCCAATGCAGCCACCCAATGAAATAATACTTTTTTAATTTAAGCCAAGTGGAACAATACCAGATTTTCCTTTATTGCAGCCACACTGGTTGCTGAGTCAACATCCAACAATTACCGAAAAAACTGGTGGTTAACGGGAAACACTATTCAAAGGCAAATTTCAGTTTCTCTTTAATAAGCTAAACCCCCACCAAGTTCAGGTCAAGTTCTCACTCTTCTGTGCTGGTATGCACGTCCTTGGCCCTCTTCTCAGACAACGCCAGCAGCACTGCGTGTTCTCTCCTCTACCTGATGTCCCACAGGACATTCAACTGTGACTCGCTTTTTGTCACCTGAGTAGATTGGATTGATTATTCTAGTTTGTTCCGCTGGCCCCCAGGTATGTCATAACACTGTCAGTACTTAAAGGAGAGTCAGCTTCTTACTCCAGGACCTTCAAGCTGGTCAGCACAGAGGGGCACATGGATGTTCAGAAAACACTAGTTGAACCAAAATATTTCAAACCGCAGCAACATTAAAAGTATTTGCTCTAGCCTCAATTTCCTC
>PVKH010002056.1:0-28270 GCA_004027955.1 Chaetophractus vellerosus
CAGGAAGAGAAGAACCCAGGAAGCCTTAACCCTCGCAGAATTTGGCAGCCATCTTGCTCCAATATGTGGAAATAGATATTGGTGAGGGAAGTAACTTATGCTTTATGGCTTGGTAACTGTGGACTTCCACCCCAAATAAATACCCTTTATAAAGACCAACAGATTTCTGGTATTTTGTATTAGCACCCCTTTGGCTGACTAATACACCATTCAAATTGGAAAGGAAGAAGTAAAATTTTCACTATTTGCAGATGACATGAACCTATACATAGAAAGCTCTGATAAATCTACAACGCTTCTAGAACTGATAAATGAGTTCAGCAAAGTGGCAGGATGTGAGATCAACACACAAATACCAGCATTTCTGTACACCAAAAATGAGCAATTTGAAGACATAATCAAGAAAAAAAAATCCATTTACAATAGGAACTAAAAGCATCAAATGCTTAGGAATAAACTTAACTAAAGATCTGAGGGATTTGTACACAGAAAACTACACAGCATTGTTAAAGGAAATCAGAGAAGATCTAAATAAATGGAAGAATATTACCTGTTCATGGATAGAAAGACATCATTAAGATATCTATCCTACCCAAACTGTTTAACAGATTTAATGCAATCCCAATAAAAATACAAAAAGCACTCTTTTCTGAATTAGAAAAGCTAACTATGAAATTTATTTGCAAGGGGAAGGGGCCCTGAATAGCCAAAGATATATTGAAAAGGAAAAATGAAATTGGAGGAATCATAATACCTGGCTTTAAAATCTACTATAAAGCGACAGTGGTCAAAACAGCATGGTATTGGTACAAGGATAGACATACTGACCAATGGAAAGCACTGAGAATTCTGATATAGATCCTCACATATATGGTGAACTGATATTCAACAAGGCAACCAAGCAAACTCAAAACTGTGAGAGAATGACCTCTTCAGCAAATGGTGCTTGGAAAACTGGATATCCATATCCAAAAGAATGAGAGAGGATCACCATCTCACACCCTGTACAAAAATTAACTCAAGATGGATCAAAATTCTAAATATAATAGACAAGACTATAAAACTACCTAATAACATCACTAGCTATTAGGAAAATGCAAATCAAAACTACAATGAGATATCACCTTACACCCATTAGACTGGCATTTATTTTTTTTTTAAAAAAGAGGATTACTAGTGTTGCAGAGGAAATGGAGGAAATGGTACACTTATCCACTGCTGGTGGGAATGTAGAATGGTGCAGCCATTGTGGAGAACACTTTGGCATTTCTTCAGGAAGCTGACTATAGAACCGCCATATGATCCAACAATTGCACTTCTGGGTATATACCCAGAGGAATTGAAAACAGGGACACAAACAAATATATGCACACCAATGTTCATAGTGGCATTATTCACTATTGCCAAAAGTTGGAAGCAACCCAAATGTCCATCAACAGATGAAAGGATAAACAAACCGTGGTGTATATACACAATGGAATATTACTCACCTATAAGAAGGAATGCAGTATTAACACACAGGATAACATGGATAAATCTTGAAGACCTTATGGTTGACTGAAGTAAGCCACTCACTGAGGGATAAATATTACATGATCATGCTGATATGATTTAAGCAAATTGAGCAGACACACAGAGCCAGGGTCTGGAAGGTAGGTTTGCAGGAGATAGAAAAGGAATAGAGGGTAGTAATCTGACGCCCATATGGGCAAAATCTATGATAAGGTGGACGGATGTAGTGGATGGAGGTGATAGTGCTGCAGTGATGTGACTGGTTTCAGTGGGGGAGTAGGGTAGTGGGGTTGGGTTGTATATCCTTGTTACTGGGGGAAAGGTCAGGGGAAGGAGCAGAGGAACTCTGGCGATTAATAGGTCTGTGGTTAAAACTACAATGTTCAGAATGTTCTTTTGGCAAATATGGCAGGGAAGGGTTACTGGCTATAAGGGACAGGACACATCTAGAGTAGGTTTCTATGGAATATGTAAGTGTTCATCTTGTCATAGTGTGTTATATCAATGGGTAGAGACACACATCATAATCAAGAAAATATTAAACTCCCATGCTGGGGATTCCTGTTATGTTCTCAATTAGAAGGACAAGAATCCCTTGAGAACATAAGCAGTTCTTCATAAAAGAAAACAGACCAGTATGTCAGGCTCTCAATATTATTGCAAATAACTACGAATCTTCTGCTTTAAAAATTGAAACTTAGTGTATAAGATAGGTTCTAAGGGGAGGGGAATGGAAGAATAGAATAGAGTGAATATAGGGCAATTTTAGGGCATTAGAATTGTTCTGCATGATGTTTCAATAACGGATACAGGCCATTTTAAATTTCATCAAAACCGGTAAAAGGGTACATTCCAAAATGTAAACCATTGACCGTGGTTAGTAGCAGTGCTTCAATATTTGTGCATCAATTGTAACAAATGTGCCATCTACATGTACTATGTTATTAATAGAGGAGAGGGGAAAAGGAGGAGGGCACTGGGTATATGGGAATCCCAAGGAACCGAGAGTGTCTGCAACTGCAAGCAAGATAATTCCATCCATCTGCCCCTTCTCAACGAGAAGCAGGGTGGGCACCACTATCCCCAAATCCTCAAGATTAGGGAATGAATAATGAACTAAAGTGGAATTCTTATTCTACTATAGACTTATTATTCTAGCAATGGAAGAACCTTTATCATTGATATAAAGATAGTGTCCAAAAGACGTTTTGAAGAGAAGGAAAGGGAATAGGTGTAATATGGGGACATTTTCAGGACATTGGAATTATCCTCCATGACATTGCATTGACAAATACAGGCCATTATACATTTTGTCAAAAACTACAAAATTGTGCAGGACAGAATGTAAACTATAATGTAAACTATAATCCACAGTGAGTAGCAATGCTTCAATGTGTGTTTATCAATTTTAAGAAATGTGCCACAATAATGGTGGATGTTGTTAATGTGGGAAAGTATGAACAGGAAAGTGAATGGCACATATGGAAATCCCTTATATATTTTTTGTAAAATTTATGTAATATAAAGTTTCTTTAAGAACAAAAAATAATTAATTTTTTTTTTTTTGCCCTGCCCACGGCGGCTCTGGCCCGCCCATGGCGGCTTGCCATTCTCAAGGCGGTCTGCCCGCTAGGAGAGGTCCCAGGGAACCGAACCCGGGGCCTCCCATGTGGTATGCCGGCACCCTATCCACTGGGCTATCCAGCCAGCCCCAATAATTAATTAAAAAAATAGAGAACTACAATTGTTTGAGAGGTTGTGGAGGAAAAGGAAAACTTATCCACTGCTGGTGGGGATGTATAATGGTACAGCCATTGTGGAGGACAGTTTGACAGTTCCTCAGGAAGCTAACTATAGAACTACCACATGATCCTGCAATCCCACTTCTGGTACATTTCCTGAGGAACTGAAATCACGGACACAAACAAATATATGCACACCAATGTTTATAGTGGCATTATTCACTATTGCCCAAAGTTGGAAGCAACCCAAATGTCCAGCAACAGATAAATGGATAAGCAAATTGTGGCATATACATACAATGGAATATTACTCAGCTATAAGTAGAAATGCAGTATTAACACATGAGACAACATGGATGAATCTTGAAGACATTACGTTGACTGAAGTAAGCCAGTCACTGAAGGACAAATATTACACGAACTCACTGATATGACTCAAGGAAATTGAGCAGACTCACAGAGCTAAAGTCTGGAAGACAGGTTATCAGGAGACAGAAAGGGGGTAGAGGATACTGAGCTGATGCTCAATATGGGCAAAATCTATGATAAGGTGCATAAGTGTGGTTGGGCAGTGGATGGGGGTGATAGTGATGCAAAGATTATTTGGGTTTGATGGTGCTGGAATGTGAGTGGGAGTAGGGTGGGTAGCTTGAGTTGGACTATCCAATGAACTGGGGGGATGGTTGGAGAAGGAGCAGGTGAACTCTGGGGATTTGTAGGTCTGTGGTTAAAACTACAATAATGGGAATGTTCTTTTGGCCAATATGGCAGGGTAGGAATACTGGTGCAGGGCGTTAGCAGTGGGGGGATGCGTGGTACAAGGCACACCTGGGGCATGTTTTGTCAAATATAAAAGTGATCATCTTGACATAGTATGTTATCTCAGTGATTGGAGACCCACACTATAAAGAAAATATTAAACTCCCACCCTGGGGAGTCCTGTTAGGTAGTTAATTAGAGGGGCAAGAATCTCTCGAGAACATAGGCAGTATCCAATAAAAGAAAACAGGCCATTAACTCAAGCCCTCAATATTATTGCATGTAATTATGAACTTTATTCTTCAAAAATTGAAACTTAGTGGTTACCATAGGTTCCGAGGGCAGGGGCAGTGAAGAATAGAATAGACGGAACATTGGAAATTTTTAGGGCATTGGAATTGTTCTGCATGGTCTTGCAATGATGGATACAGGCCATTTAAAATTTTGTCAAAACCTATAAATGTTTACAGTGCAAAATGTAAACCATAATGTAAACCACTGACTATGGTTAGTAGCAGTGCTCCAATATGTTTCCATCAATTGTAACAAATGTACACTTGTAAAGTGTTATTAATAGGGGAGAGTGGTAAAGGGGGAAGGATTTGGGTATATGGGAATCCACTACATTTTCTATGTGACTTTTCTGTAACTAAAACTTCTTTAATATAAAGCAAAAAAATTAAGACACTGGGGGAACATACAGAAGAAACTCTAACTGTGTATAAAAGTTAACAGATCTTACAATGATGAAAGACACAATGAAAATATTTTTAGTTTTATTATATTTTTTATTTTACTTGTTATTTATTATTATTAATATTATTTTATTATTTTATTTTTAAATTTATTTTCTTGGCTTTGTGGGGTGGTTTTGGATCACAGATGGTCACAACTGTGGCAGGGGAGGATCACTGATGTGGGATGTGGGTGATGGGGGGATGTGTGGGGAGGGGTGCACTAGGGCTTGCCCTATAGCTTATGAATACATTCAAGTATTCATGGGGCGTTGTTTCGGTGGGTGGACACCCACACAATAACCAAAAGAATATTGATTTCCCATCCTGGGAGGTTCTGTAACATTCTCAATAGAGCGGGAAGAATCCCCTTAGTTCATGGGCAGTTCCTAGTGAAGGAGGAGAGACCATTATGCCAGGTCCTTGATATCAATGGTTGCACTTATGAACCTTTTCTTATGAAATTGAAACTTAGGCTAGTATTATATATTTCTTAAGAGTTACCTCCTGAAAACCTTCTTGTTGCTCAAATGTGGCCTCTCTCACATTTGATATGCAAAACTCATTATATAAAGACATGGGACTTGACTTCCAGGGATAAGCCTCCCTGGAACCAAGGAATTATTACCAAATGCTAACTAGCAATGCGTATGGAAAAAGACCTTGACCAAAAAGAGGAAATATTAAATACAAATGAGTTTTTATGGCTAAGAGATTTCAAAGTGAGTCGGAAGGTCATTCCAGAGGTTACACTAATGCATGTCTCAGTATGATCTCATTGACTGCCACATTAAACAATGCCTCAAGCAAGGGGGCTCCTGAGGGCTCTAGAGATATCTATACTCTGTAGGCAATCTTAGGAAATGGACTCAGAATAGTCCATATTTAGTAGCAATGCTTCAATATGTGTTCATCAATTACAACAAATGTACCACACTTAGGAAAGATGTTAATGGGGGAAAGTGTGGGAAGGGAAGGTGAGTTATATGGGAATACCCTATATTTTTTATGTAACATTTATGTAATCTAAAGCTTCTTTAAAAATAAAAAAATGAGAAAAAAAAACAAAAAATTATAAAAGAATGTGAAGAAGAAATAGACATTATTTTGCATAAGAAAGGAGAGGAGCTAATATTTTTGCAAAAAAAATTATTGAAAGATATTTTTCTCTGCATTTTGATGATAAAATATCTTTACTTATAATTTTTGTTAGTTATGTCGGCATTACAATGTTTTTCATCAGTAGAAAAACTGCCCTTATTCTTGGATGGCTTGATTTTTTTAAAAAAGTGATTTACAATTTCACAATAGGGTTTTCAGGTATGAATGTGTTTGCATTTGTCTTGCTTCAGACTTGATGAGTTTCTCTGAAAATATATCTTTCTTTCCTTCCAGAAATTTTCTGCAATTATGTCTGGATATTTTCTCATTTTCTGGAAATCTAATAAGATTCCAATGGGCCTTTTTCATTCTACTCTGTATGTCTCTTAGCAGTTCTTTTTCCTTTTTCATTCTCTTCAGCTCCCTGAGATACATTCTGAATTATTTCTTTAGACTTTATCTTCTACTTTACTCATTTTTTTTTCATCTGCCCAATTTACAGTTCATTCTCTTCATTGAGATGTTCTGGTTTGCCCTTTGTTATACAAAAAATTAATATAGTATTTTTTCTTATTATTTTTAACCATTTGTTTATCTTTTTTAACTCTTTTAGACATATTTATTTTATGGCATGCTCAAGATTCTTTGATATATTAAGTTCATAGGCATTTAATTCTTTGGTTACTGGCTTTTTCATGTTCCTGCAGCGGTTTCATGCCAATTCTCTTTGTGTTACCTTGAGCATACAACTTATATAAACCTATGACTTCTTTTTTCCCATTATGAAACTTTCCTTGAATATAAAAGCAACTTTAACTTACACTACATGATTCCTTTTTTGCTTTGTATTTCTTGAAATAGGTTATCCCTTTCTTTTTCTATGTATTTAATATTTTGTTGTTGCTGAGTTAAACTTAATTAAACTAAAGAAAGACATAGTAATTGCTATTATACATAGAAACAGGGAAAACGTATCAGTCAAAAATATTCATAGATGCCTTCACATACCTCAATCATTGAAAAGTATTTCCTGGTATCTGTTCATTAAATAAATATTTGTACAATTGATTAGATGTAGGAATAGATGTGGAGCTTTACTTTCATGCCAACTTCTGCTAAACAAGACAAGCCTGGGTTTTTAATATGCCAATTTTCTCCATTGCTTACTTTGCTCAGTGCACTCTTTTAGGTGGTCTATTTGTTTCTGGTTCTAACCAAAACAAATGCCCAATGTGATATTTAGGCACAATTCTAAGATGACCCCCAAGATTCCAGCTCCCTGGTATTCACGCCTTTTGTAATTCCTTCCAACTGAGTGTGAGTGGGACCTATAAATACGATGGGATATCACTTGTGTGATTAGGTTGTGTTCTATGGCAAAGGTGAAGGGATTTTGCAGACATAATGGGGGTATCTAACCAGATGACTTCAAGTTAATTAAAAAGGAGACCATTTTGACTGGTCCCGATAAGGTAAGCACTTTTAAAGAAGTTCTAGCCTTAGGAGTCAGGAAGAGATATTTGAAGCAACAGAGTTAGCCTTGAAGGGAAAACAATCATGTTATGGAGAGGACTATATGGCAGGCAATGGTCTGTAGCTTCTAGGATCTGAGGGCTTCAGTCTGTAACCATCAAAAACTCAATCTCGCCACTAGCAACTTCCATGAGAACTGCAAGCCTGTGATGAAATCACAACTGAGCAGAGCACCCAGTTAAAATCCATGCCAAGAATCTTGACCTCAGCATCTGATCTAATCTATATAATCTTAAAATGATAAATCTGTGTTGTTTTAAGATGCTAAGTTTATAGTAATTTGTTCCTCATTATGATGGCTGGGAGAAAAAAATATATCCTTAATCCATTCCTCTGGGTGTGAACCCATAGTAAATAGGACCTTTTGATGAGGTTACTTCAGTTAAGGTGTGGCCCAACTAAATCATTATTAATCTTAATTATAGAGTCCTTTAAAAGCAGAAGGAAGTTCAGGCATACAGGGAGAAAGCCATGGGAAGACGCCAGAAGGCAACCGAACCCAGAGAAGCCAGGAGAGGCCACCATGTGCATTGCATGTGACAGAAAAGTCAAGGGCTAGGGATGGCTGGCAGCTAGCCCCAAAATGCCACAGTCTTCTGGGGGAAAGCACTGCCTTGATGACACCTTGTTTTTGGGTTTCTCATTCCCTCAAAACCAAGAGCCAAAAAATTCCCATTGTTTAAGCCAACCCATTGCATGGTACTTGTTTTAGCAGCCAGGAAACTAATAAAGCACACGGCAACAGAAAAATTATACTTATGGCTTCTCATTTCTCTTACTAATAAGGAGGTCAAATCTATTTTAAGATATATAAATATTTTCTCAAATCCCAAAATTTATGTTCAAAAAAACAATATAGAAAATCATCAAAATAGATTTGCAATATGCAGAATATTTCATAAATTATTGTTTTGTTCAATTTACCCTAAAGGATAAAAAAGTATACTAAAGTGTTAATACAGCTTTCCAGCATGCCTAACACAGTCACTTAACTTATATATTTAATAAATGTTTACTAAAATATCAGAACTGAGAAGAATGTTGTTGCTTACTCGAGTGTACTGGAAAAGTGTCTATGAACATAGTGATGATGGCGCATATTTTTTCAGCACCTTATGTCCCTAATGGATTCCCTAGAAACACTGCAGAAATGATTAAAGGTACAAATTTTTCTTTTTTTGACACCTTGTTCTCTAGTTTTTATTATTGAAATTCTCTAACAATCTTTCACTTTTTTGTGGTGATTTATTCTTTAATGTTATTTCTGAAAAACATAAATTTGAATTGATAGCATGTTTCTTTTCAAATTGATTTTGTAGCTACCTTAAAAGTTTCAATAAAAAATAAAATTAAGAAAAGCAAGGAAACAACAACATATATTTTCATGGTTCAAAGCATTAGCAGGAGGCAGAACATTAGCACATCCAGGAAATAATGTATAGTTTGTAAATGAATTATCAATTCTTAATACAAAAGTCAGAAAATAAGAGTAAAATGCCTTGTAGTGGTCAGAGTTTTCTAAAAGAATGAGAAACACTAATGTGGAGCTTAGTATTATAACTCTCCCAGGGACAGATCAGATTGATACCCTAAACCATGTTCCTTCCTTTTTTTCCACCTTAATTCTGAAAGGACAGCTTCTTAGAATTACTTAGGTTCAGATAGGAGACCTTTCTTCCCCTGTCCCTGAATGTGTCTTGGGATATTTTGTGACCAAAAGTGTGGTGTGGGGACCCACAGATCATGGGAACTCAGTTAAATGCAAAAACTCAGGTTCCTCCTCAAGACCAATGAATCAAAATATGCATTTTCACAAAATCCCGGGGTACTTTCAAGTACTTGAGAGCAGTTGCGCTCACTTATGGTTGTACATTAGAATCTCCAGTTACTTAAACCACAAAACAAGCAAAAGCAACAACAAAATGGTTGCTTGGGTCTCATCCCAGAACAATTAAATTACAATTACAGTGTAATTGGCCTGGGGGTGTATGCGAGTCATCCAGCCATTTTAAAGCTCTGTCAGGTGATTCCAATGGGCAGAAGTGTGAAGAAGCATTATTAATGACCTGCTGGGTATAAAATCCAGCTATGTCACTTCACATTTGCCTCTTAGGGACAGGATTCCTTAATTGCAAGTTTAGGACCTTCTTACTTTACAGGTAGATTTCAACTGGCTGCCTGACCTTCCCCAGGTTCCTTTTTGTTCTACTTTCCTTGTCCAGCAGAAACTAAAGTTATTAAGTATTAATTTCCTCAAGGTTATTAAGTATTAACTTCCCCAAGGTTCCCCTTTGTTCTACTTTCTTTGTCCAGCAGAACCTAAAGTTATCTTATCTTTAAATTGGAAATTAGCTGATATCCTGTGGTATACTCATATTATGCAGATACTGCCCACACTGCCCACATCAAGGACTTTCTCTCACTATCTATAAACAATGGAAAAGAAATCTAGGGTCTGGCCCTTCTCAGGTTCTTCTTATGCCCATCTTCTGTAAATAGCTTGTATATTTATTCCATGGGCTGGACAATGTATTTCTCTTCTTCCATGCTTTTTAAATTTTTTTTTTTACTTTTGTACCTTTATTTTAGGTTGCTGAATATTGGGTATTTCCGAATCTTATTATTGTTCATTATTTTAGATTAATTTTATTAACCTCTGCGACAAAAGTCCATTCATTGCTGGTACTTGTTTGGAATTCAAGGCCTAATCAAGAAAACTGATGAAACTTTCTTGAGCATCAATGAAATTAACCACATTATTCCATTGACTTTGCTCCTTTCTCTATATGAACCTAATCTCATTTGTCTACTCTTCTGCAAGTGCTCCATTTTTGCATACTCAATTGCAGACATAGAATAAAGTTCACTCCATAAAAAACATAGCTGTTCCTATTTCAAAACAATTTGACCAAATATGTTGTGAGAATGTTATTTTGTAATGGAATATGTGTTTGTTCCATGGATATCTAAGATATATCACCTTAGTCCATCAATTGAGCTATTGAGAGCTGATCGGTATCTTCTTGCTAGACTTGCTAAACAGGTTTGTTGGGATGGCAGGGCAGTTTGTCTGTTTCAGAAGGAGCTGTCCTGTGATGACTGTACTGTGATTTTACATGATCAGTCCATTCGTGGAAGAAACCTATACCTGGTGATAATGTTGAGGTTGGCTCAGAAACTGCAGAAAAATGAACCTACATGAGTAATGTGTTAGTTTCTCATACACAAGACACTGCAAAGATATGCACTGATGATATAGAGACAGCGAGATGAATAAATCATGCTCCCTGCCTTTTAGAGCCTCCTACTTAGGGAGTAAGACCCATAAATAACTAATATCAAGTAACTTAAGATATTTTAAGACACAAGTAAATACAAATTTGGGTGGAAATCTCTACCTCAAGTAATATGGTTTAGATTAGAGATGGGGTACCAAATAAAATTAACGATATTTTCCCTATCCTACCAAAAAAAACTCTAAAGCTTTGTGGCTTATGGTACTTAGCAGTAGAATCAGAATATCTGCATAGTAAATGTTGGTATTTATTGACTTTATTATATTTTAGAGCAGGGACTCTGGTTCAGATTGTTTGGGTTTAAAATCCAACTCCATCACTTATTAGTTTTGTGAAATGGGCAAGTTGCTTAACTTATTTGTGCCTAGTTTCCTCATGTGTAATCATACCCATGTGTTGGGGTTTTTCAAGGTTAAATGAGTTAACATATATAAAGAATAAGTAGCTTAGAATTACGCCTGATAAAATAAATTCTATAAAAATATTTGGTTTATCATTGTTCTTGTAAAGTGAAAAACTAGAACATGTATTAAGATTACCATCTTAAGTCACCACTCCTTCATACAAAATCCCCTATTTTTTGTTATATGTCAAAAATTATTTTGCTATTGATTTTGGAAACTACTAACGCTCATGAATAACATTACAAAAGTGTTTTTCTATGCAAACCACATCACAAAGACATAATATTGTCCATATCTCAATTGAATTTCAATAAAAATTTTATAAATGCATGTGCTGAATAGTTAGTCAAATACAGAACTGGTTTGATAATTCATAGATCAAACTGAGATGAAAACTTTAATGAATTAAGATAGACTCACCAACCTAAACTGAAGGAAGCATAAAAGTAAAATCCATATAAATAGGGAAAGGCTCTAGAGATTAAGTACTTTTTATTTCAAAGGTTTGCGCTTGAAAATACAAAATGCAGACAGGAGGTGGTATTTTTTGTCATAAAGGAGAAAAGCAAAAGAAAATCCTTATAATTTATCCACGCAGATCCTGCCCTTCCTGACACCTTAAAAGCCTCTGACAATTTTTCGTAAGTCCATTCTTGGATAATGTTGCAATAGTACAACGCAAAGCTTTAGATTTGAAGACCAATATTTTATCCTAGCTTTCTTTGTACTAAGTGAAGTATGGTAGATGAGCTAACCTCATTATAAACCACATTATCAAAAGGTGGAACTAGTAAGAAGGCTGCCTTGCAAAATGCACAGCTATTGAAATGCCAAAAATCAACTGTGTGGACAACTCATGAGGCAAGGGCATCTTAACATTAGCTGGCACTGTTTTGAAGAAAACAGGAAAAGCGAAAGAAAACATGCCCTGATTTAGAAAAATGGTTGCATTCCAATACAGTAATAGGCCTGTTCATCAAAGCTGGTGGCAGTGAGTGCTATCATAACTGTTTTATAAAAGGAGACAGGATGAAACCTTCACTTTGGGGTTTCACATAAACATTCTTTCACATGCCTAAAACGGTGGAATTAGAAAAACATAGGTCATATCTTGATTTTGACCATTCATTTTTCCATTATTTGACCCTATCATGCATTCCAAATTACTGTAAGTATTTACTGTCTGGTTGTTTTGCTTAATACCTCATTGGGAAGTGCCTTTATTATCCCTTTATCTCATTGCCAAAGAAAAATGAAAACAGGAGCTTAGATAAAATTTTCATGTAACAGGTTTTCCTAGATTATGCCTCCAAAACTCAGTACCTTTAAAAAGAAGGTCCATTGCTCAATCATGTTACATGTTGGCTACGGGTTACCTGTGCCTCCTCTTTGCTTCTCATGTCTTCGTTACAATATCCAGGCCGAAGGAGCAGTTCCAATCTGGGACATACTGTTCTCATGGTAGTGTAAAAAGGGAAATAGCTGAAATATTCAATGGCCCATAAATTTCTGCTCAAATATTGTGTTGTCATTTTAGCCTTTATTCCATTGGTCAAATTAAAACACATGGCCATGTCTTAAATCAATGGGCTTTGGAAGTAAATGCCTCCCATGGGGAGCCATACCCATTTACCTGGCAATGAGAAGAGATATATAATATTTCCTAGGGGGAATGAATAATTGGGGACAATAATACAATCTACTACACTCTACCATCTTAGTCACATATATTTACTTACTTTCTATCAGCACACACATGCAGAAAACCACATCCTTCCTCAAAGAAGACATGTCCAAAGTCTGAACCAATCCTGACATCAAACTAACATCTAGGATCTTAGGCTTGTCTCTCTCTTATGAGTGTGCCTCCTCTTGACCCAGAGATGTATGAACTACAAAGACAAGTTATCTGCATGCTCCACAAGAAGTGGGACAGGGATAGGATAATTTTAATAAACAAAGCATTTGAAAAATGAAGAACAGAGGCCTGAAATAACTGGTCAAAACAAATATAAAATTATTCCTGACAGACATTTGGAGGGTCTCCCTCCTTTGGAGACTGGAAATCTTCCTGGATTAGACCTCCATTCTTGTTCCTATATACCTTAACAGACCAATGTACTCTATGGTTCCCTCACAAAAAGATCCTTCCCTTTTTATCCTCCTTGGCTACATCTAAAGAAAGGATAAAATTATATGTCTTCCTTGGGGGCTAGTCAGTAATAACAGATGTTTCTTTCCCATATACTGTTAGGAGATCAAAGTCATTTGAAGCCATATGAAGCTCAGGCTAGAAGATATTTTAGCAGTTAAACCTCTCAGAACAGTATCCATAGGAGTCCAACCTGCTTTGTGTTCCAGTAGACATGCTAGTGATTCTTTCTTAAGTGTGCCTTTCTCTATTTAGTTTAGGTGGATAAACCATGATCTTAATTTTTTTTTCCTTTCTGAGCCATTTTGTCCAAATGAAAAGATTTCCTGGAGACCAACTCAATCCCTATATTGACTTTCACTAAGGCAAGCCAGTAGCCTCCATGATATGATCTTCATCCTAAGGCCAAGGCTTAATCACTCTTCGTTAGTCAAAGTATTTCAAAATTTTATTTTTGCTGAAGAGAAACAGTTGCATCTTTCTACCATGAAAATCCTTAAAATTTTAGATCCCCTTTTTCCTTCCATTTTGTTTCCAGTCTGTCCCTACTTTGTTTTTGAGCTCATGTCTTTCTCTTATTAAATTTGCAAATGCTGTCATATTATGTTTCCCAATCTCTTCACCTAAAACCTAAGTTTTTCAGTACATTATCTATCTTTCAAGTGAATACAGAAGACAGATTTACCAAATGTATCACATTATTCCAAACAATTTTTCCATTTTTCCAGTCTCTTCCAATAGTTTATTCACCTCTAATACATAGCCCTGAAGTTACTGTCACACATTTCAGGATTTTTTGCTATGGTAGCCTTCCATTTATAGGTTAAAAGGCCTGTGTCAGTCACCTCTTCCTAGGTTATGTTGTGAAAACAACAGCAGCAAACTTTCGTAGCCCACAATGTAAAGATTTATTTCTTGTTTGCATTGTATTTAAATCAGAGATCATCTCAGCTTCACTTGTATTTTTCATCTAGTATCCAGGCTGAGAGACCAGTCACAAGCCAGGATATACCATTATCATGGCAGAAAGAAAATAAAACGACCTATCTAGCAAGTCTTAAAGCTTTGCTTAGACATGTGACATGCCAATTCTGATTACGTTCCATTGGCTAGAGCAAGTCACATGGACAAATACCCCAAATGGGTCAGGGTTTTATGTGCTCCTTTGTCCAGAGATGAGCAAATGACTGTGAACAGTAATTCAATATATCATAACCCAGGGTTTCAAAATTAACATGTAACTGTTAAGACTGGATTCAAAATTTCTAGGAAGATTCTGGGTGTTTTTACCTATTTATACACTGAATTGCTATCTGCCCTTCTAAGAATATAATAATGCTGAAAGCTTAATAAAATAAGATCTTACGTTTATGATGAAATGATCAATGAAAAGAACATAAAATGAGAAATCAAACAAAAAACCCAGGCACTATGTGATATTCTTGAGAGAAGCTATTCCAACAATGATTTTTATTACCTGTGATAAATTAAATTTCACTGTAAACTCATGTTAGAATAGTTAAATTGTAGTTAAATGTGCAGTTGAAACTCAGTGCCTCTCAAAACAACAAAGAAAAACTGAAAGCATTCAGGAGTAACATAAGTTCAAAACAAACTCTGCAGATTTGGTGGCAAAGTATATCGGACTCTGGTATCTGTGGCCATTTAGAAATTCAATGGTACATTAGAGAAGACTAAAATTTGATCAGACATCTTTTTCCTGATAATCTTAGAAAATTACAACTGTTTAAGATGTTAAGAAATACAAACATTGTGTCACCCAAACAGATGTGCCATAGAAAGAGAAGACCATTCAGATCAAGAATAAATGAATCTTGTCCTATGTAAATGAACTGCAGAACTCTCTCATTCCTGAACCAGCTGCTTCAGCCGTTAACAATGTTAGCAGCTAATGGAAAGGTAACTTAGAAGCACGATTCTGGTGGGAGCACCTGTGGGGCTTATTCTACCCTTGATAACCACTACTAAATATAGCCTTCATGCACTGAACATAAACTGAATGGGGACTATAACAAAAGAGCACACTCAATTATATCAAATTAGCATCCAAGTATATGTAATCATGGAGTTTAGACCAGAGTTATTAAGCTGTCCTTTGTCGCATAGTGACAACGATTGAAAATGATCCCATAGTATAATGTAAGGGGTTTTATGAATGCACAGTGGCATCCATTATAGTGTTTGGATGCTGACACTGGAGTTTTACAGAATATTTCCACATTTGCAGAGCTGAGAAAAAAGAGCAGGCTTCATCTCTCCAAAGTACTTTATGATCATTTTAAACCTTGTCAACTGATATGTGCGTATTTTTTTCTGGTAATTGCAGATTTAGAAGATTAGAAGCAGGAATCTGACCAATTGAGAAATAGTCCACAGTACCCGGATCTTCAGGAATATTGATACTAATAATAACGATAACAACAACACTCTAAAGATCTCAAAGTTAAAAGTTTGTATCCTCTACCAATTGTCCACAAATGCCCAAGGAGGGCAAAACGCATTTCTGAGCAAAGGTAGTAGAGAGAGAAGGTATGGGAACAGGAAACCTGATTTGCTGTTGCAACCAACGTAAATGAATGACTAGCCACGTCATTTAGGAGAGGCTCCTCTGACATCTTGTCATAAGTTTTACCTAGGCACAGGTCCAATTCCAAACCCATTCAGAAATAAAATAAAAACCTGGGGATTCCTTTTCCTACACTCTTGTGGAGGCAAAGGCAAACCATGGCCATAAGCTGTGAATCCTACCTGTCATCCTGATATCTATGATACTGTGTTGCTTTTATCTCTGTAGTTTAGCCCCTTTGCAATACTGCAAGTCCCTTGAGAGAGAAACCATTTATCAGACATTGCTGCAAGATGGAAAAGGCCCTGGAATCAGACAAACCTGGCTTTGCATCTTGTCTCTGACACTTACTAGCTCTGTCTTTTCCAAGTTTCCACATCCACAAAATAAATAGATAAAATCATTGTCTTTCTTTTTCCCATATCCTCTATTGCCTACCTACTTCTACTCTACACTCTAAAGCTGACCTGTATGAACCACTTCAATGAGCTCCTTTTCCCTCTCGCTTCTGGTTAGGTTTAATCAGTTAGGCTTTTGAGTTTGGGTGGCAAAGGAAAATAGTTAGAGAGGTTTGGAGGGTCACTGAGGGCTGGTGTTTTTTATCTCCTGTATTGTGTTCATCTTTACAACAGTCCTTTCCCTCTGTGTTCACTTTCGTTAGCCACTACTTCCTCTTGCTCCTTTAGGACTAGGGGTGGTCTAGGCCCTTAGTCCCCTTACAACCTCAGGTTTCCACTAGCCCATGTGGAATTAATCTCTTTATTAATTAATGGAATAGTCTTTTTTTAAATGAATATTTATTTATTTTTATTTTTATTTTTTTGTTACATATCCCCCCCCCCGCCGCTCTTTCTGCTTGCTCTTGCTGTGTGTCCATTCTTCTGTGTTCTTCTATGTCTGCTTCTTGTCTCCCCCCGTTTTTGCGGCGACATGCCAAGTTGGCCCTCCACACAGGTGGCTTGCCCGGCTCATGGGTGGCTCCATTCCGTTTCACGGGTGGCTCCGCTCTGTGTTTTGCGGGCAGCACAGCTCCGTGTTTCGTGGGCGGATGGGCTTCATGATTCATGGGCATTCAGCTCCGTGTTTCAAGAGTGACTTTGCCATGCCCATGGGGGCTCCGCCCTGCCCGTGGCGGCTTTTTGCCTTGCCCACGGCGGCTCTGCCCCGCCCATGGCGGCTTGCCTTTCTCAAGGCCGTCTGCCCGCTCGGAGAGGTCCCTGGAAACCAAACCCGGGGCCTCCCATGGGGTGTACTGGTGCCCTTATCCACTGGGCTATACAGCCGGCCCTGGAATAGTCTTAATTTGAACACAGTTTCCTTTTGAAGATGCTGTTACAGCAGTACATTTTTCACCAGATTTTTTAACATATTAAGTGTGTTTATGAATATGTGTGTACTTTTATCCCTAATACCCAGAAAAATTACTGACATACATTATCCATTTAATACATTTTGGATAAATCAATTAATCAATTAAACCAGAGTCAGATAATACAGTTTATTTTCAGAAATGCCCAATAGAGGCTATATACTAATGATGAATCCAAAGAGGATAACTTTTCCTCCTAAAAATAATTACCTGCATGTAGCCAATGTATGTGTACATCAAGCAGATCAGTTATGGATTCTTACAGAATCTATAAGAATAAGGGCTCTCTGGCCATTTCTGTTTGATAAAATAGTCCAGAATTTGAAATTTAAGTATATGGTATTACACCTTTATTCAGTTTTCTTATCAAAAGTAAATAATTGCCTAAAACACTCTCTTGGTTTGCCATATTGCTATAAGTACCACACTGTGGGTTCCTTAAACAATGGAATTTACTGTCTCATGGTACCAGAGGCTAGAAGGTTTTCTTTCTCCAGGTGTCAGTTGCATTCTGCCTGGACAGCAATCCTTATGGTTCCTTGGAGTTCCCATCACATGACATGTCCTCTCCTTCCTCTTCTGGGTTCCATTAACTTTGGACTTTGATTTCTTTCTCTTTCTAAGGCCTCCAGTAATCTGAATTAAGACACAACCTCATTCAGTTGGGTCACATGTTAACTAAAAATAACATCTTCAAGAGATTCTATTTACAATGGTTTCATACTCACAGGAATGTGGATTAAGAACACATCTAAACTGAGGAACATAATTCCATCTACTCAATAAACACAGAGCCAAAAATTGTCAATGACAATTGTCTTATTCCAACAAAACGTAGTCATTCATAAGTCAAACCTAGGATTCATAAGTCAAATACTTTTGCTTGATTCTTATCCACTTTAACATCTATGACATTTTATCCCAGTTCCAACTCTAGAGTCAAAGAAATCTATTATTGCCATATAAAAACTCCAGGATGGAAATATCTTAAATTTTGAAAAATCCTTTACAGCTAAACACAAACCCAAGTATTCCTACTCTGTTATATTCCTGAATAACCAGAATTATTATATGATTTCTTGCTTATCTTATCCTGCACATGACACAATTGTGTAATATCAAAATATTGAGGGTTAACATGTTACTTCAGTTTTTAATAACAATTCTCATACACTGAAAAGGCTTCCCACAAAAGCAACCCAAAATTTTCACAGGAATTTAACTTTGTTCTTTTGGCATAGTTTTCTGTAACCATGAGACACAAAAGTAATATAGAAAAAAATCAATGATATCATCCCTTCTTCTAAAATATTACATTGACTACTTCATAAGTATTATGTGGAAATTCTGAATGCCCTAAAAAACATTTTCAAGTAAAAGCCAGATACTGAAAACCCAAAAGGATTACAAAATAATTGTTTAAATTTCTTAAAAGAGAATATCCTTAACTAATCATAAGATGGCTGGGATCAGTTTGTCGAAATCTTTTATAACCACAGATGAACTGACAAAATCATTGAGATATTTGACTCAAGCTACGGAAAGTGAAATATGGGTGGCAATATAGAGACCAACATTTAATACCTAAATTCTCCCTTTCATTTGTACAGCCTCCCACCCTTGGTACTGATGTGTTCTCTTTTGCATCAAAACATGGTTATTGATAGCTAAAAATGTTGAAGAAATTCAGAAATGACAACAGAACTTTCACTGAGCTAAAGCAATATCTTATTCCAGCAAAACCTAGTCTTTCAAAATTTATCATGACACTCTAATCCATCATACTAGGTCCAAAGCTCCTTTTTACCCAACAATACTTATATGTATTGTGAGTCAAATCTATCTAATTATTCCTCTTAGAACTTTGGCTGAATCTCTATTACAAATTATTACTAAATTATGATGTAGGATCCACCAACCAATTATTACCAATTTCTTGTTCAATTTTCAATATAGGCTTTACAACCAATTAAAGGATACAAGGATTTTTGGAAAGCTGGATATTCTGTTGTGAATACGCGGCTGAAAAGAAAACAGTCTTTTGTTTTTAGAAATAGGTGAATAACTATACTTAACTAAGTCCTATGATATAGTACATGCAATAATAAATGTATTAAAAAGATTTTCATTGTGTCAGAGAAAAATATATGCATGATATGGCAGAATTAAAGAATCAATAGGTTTTTAAAATTTTAAAAAGTAAAGTGCTTTGCTGGAAAGAACAGAATATTCAAAGATTCAAAGATTTGAAAATCCATAGTATTAGAGAAACTACTCAAGCCTATTTTCTTTATAGAATGTGTAGCAGGGAATTAGCAAGAATGTGATGTAGAACATTGTTAAGGGCTTTGTTAACACTCAAACACAATGGAATTTTCTTTCTCTCTCATGTAACAGTGCAAGGCAGGTGTCACAGGCTGACAATGGCTCTTCCATCCTCCACATGTGGCTTCCAATGACAGAATACTCATCACTTTCTATCTCAAAAAGAGAAGGGCCAAATGATGAGTACACATGGGAATCTTTAGGGAAATTAAGTTGGAGTGGTATATATCACACACGTGGTCCATTGAGAAGAGCTCAGTCATGGGTCCAGATCTAATTGAATGGGCTGGAAGTGGAGTTTTCTGACTGGGCAGGTACATCCCAGGTAGAACTTAATTATGATGGAAGAAAAGGAGCATAGATTTGCTTGGACAACTAGTAGGCTCCATCACAGATCCTACTACCTCCCTTTTTTATGACAAAGATTTCCATTAAAGAACAAAATGAACCTGAAAAGTCTCACCCTGCTCTTTTGGTGACTTCTTTTGGTTCTGCTTTTCCAATTGTTTTGTTAATGAAATTATCAGGCCTGCCTCTCTGACCTCTCCACCTCTGTCACATCCCCTATGTCCCATCTCATCTCATGGCTGGAAGTAAACTACTTTTGGAAAACCTCAGTGGTCCCTTGCCATTAGGTACTATCATTTCAAAGCTTAGCAACGTGATAAGTTGTATTATTGTATTTACAGATATGACCATTTTTTAATTGTCCTAAATTATCCCTTATCCCCCAGAAGAGGATTATATATTGTGGCCCACTGCCAAGTGATTCAAAGAGCTTTCCTGTGGGAAGAGAAGACTTCATTGCCCCATGGATATTAGGGTTACCACATGACTTTTGCTGCCTAATGAAATGTGAGTAGATTTAACAGAGTGATTTAAGAGAAATAGTATTGTTTCATAGTGATCGTTGAGCCTGGAACCGAGAATTAACACATGTAAATCAAAGCTACAGAAAAAGTGCAATTATAGACATGGAAAATGGTAAGAAATAAATATTTGTGCAAATTTGATGGTTATTTGATGTAGCACCATAACCCAGCAAAAGCTAACACATTAGAACATGTCTCATTCTATAGGGTAAGTTTCCTTACATGTAGTTAAATTATGCAATGGGAATTTCTCCATGGATATTAAAAACCAAAACATAAGCTATCTTGCAATCTTAAATAAAATAAACATTTCATGAAATAACATAAGTATGATTTATACTAAATTGAAATGATATAGCCAAGGAGAGAAAAACATAAAACAGGAATTTGCAAGGGAAAGCAATCCCATGCACTTGCTTTTGAAGCATAGAAAGCACCCTTCATTATTTCTGTTTCTCTTCAAATTCCACTTGTTGTGGAGATGGACAAAAGTTCAAACTTCCTCTGCCCTGGTTGTGTACAGTCTCCCAGTGGTCTTCGTATTCTGGTTGAATTGTTATTTCTTCCCCCAATGAGCTTTTAAACATCAAGGTTATCTCAATTCAATGACTTTCTCTCTCCTTCATTCTTTCTCTCAATCTTACTCTAACTGTATATGTGTAATACAGCTGAAACCAAGTCCTTTTCCTGTGTAAACACTTCATGACTTAGTTTCACTCTATTTCTTTCTACTACCATCAAGTTCTTGTGTCTATGTTATCTCCAGTTAAAAAAAAGTTTGAGCACACTAAAAATGGTTTTTCTCTAAGTCCTTGTAGTTTCTTCATCTTGTCTCTCATGAATTGACTGCCTTTGGGTCTTTTTGTTTTCCTTGCAGCAAATCAACAAAATGCAACGAAAATATTTACTTCTTGATTCTTCAGTGGAATGTGAACCGTCAGTCAACTGACTTCAATTGATGGCTATTGCTTTTTAAAGAGGGTAAATATCACTTTAAACTATCTGAAGGCATTTTGAATATTTAAAATACTTATTTGTAACAAAAATATGAGCAATGTCTATAAATGCCAAGTTATTAAATAAATCAGTTAACATAGTATTAAAATGCTTAATATCTTATTAGAAGTCCTGTGCTTCAATTAATCTAATTTTAAATGACCCTGAATTTTCATTCTATCAAGTTCTGTATGTTATCTACTTGGCCCCAATTTGCTCATCTAGAGGTCATTTTTGTACATGCCAAAAAATATAAATAATAATACTGCCATATCCTTTTTTAAGATTATAATTCTACAAAAGAGTATATAGTATAAAATTTATAAGAATACTGGAATAGTGCATGTAACAATATTAAGAGGGTTGTGTTTGATTGTAGAAAATAAAGTTATATTTTAATTCTTATATGTATTTTCTTATATATTTCTACAATGAACAATTATTACTGGAGTTAAAAACTGTATATTTCTGACTTTGAGCTAATCCAAATTTGCCTTGTCTTGGTTTTGTAATATATTTGAGGAATATTTACTATGCTAGAATTATTTTCTATAAATTTTGTATTTTACATATGAAATACTTTTCCATAAATGTGAAAACAAATTATTAGAAGAAAATTGAGCAATCAATCTACAAATGAGGTATTTTTCTTAACTTGGCAAGACTGAGTTCTACCTAGACAACTTATGAAAAGATACAGGTTTAGTTCACAACTCCTAAAGCTAGACATTTGAGAGGGTTGTTAATTGGTAAAAATCATATTTCTCCCATAAACTAGATGTTTGATTCCGAATCAGCATATTCATCAGCAAATATATTACCTTCTTTACATAAATAGTTCCTTATCTTTGACGTCTATTGGTAATTATTGACTCTTGCCCTTCTCTAAGCTATAACTTTTGGCTAATTTTGCCACAGATCTACGAATCAAACCTCAAATTTTAATTATATATGCTTACAATATTCGAAGAAGCCTAAAGCTATTTTAACAATTACTAATTATGTTATCAACACTGACTTGCCATCGATGACAGCCAAGTAACTTTCTATATTAATTGTCAGCTTTAGTTTCTATCCACTATTCTATTTTGGACATTCTATACCATACTGGATGGATCAGTCCTCATTTTTCCTATATCACATTATCTCTTCAAATTGCCAATCTAAATGAAGAAGAACTCTCTGTAGGCACGATTTATATACATTGGCTAACAACAAGTAAAGTTTAAAGGGCTACAGACTTCCTTGAGAACACACACACACGTACCCATATATGCACAGTCAAAAGAATGTGTCTCCCCCAGAAAATCTTATCTGATAATAAACTTTCCTCATATTTTCCTGCCAAAGATTAATAAACTTCTCTTGAAACTTATATCTAATTTATGTGACTTTAAGGGTCATGCTTTAATAACAATGATGAAACACGATTATTACTTCCTAATGCTGAAATTACAGTTTTTACATTGTAAATTTTTCCTGCTATGCGCCCTGTGGCACTAACATCTTTATCACTCCATGTGTTTCTAGTTTTAAAACCTTTACCCCTGCTGTTTGAAAAATATTTCTCATTTTCGTCCCCTATGGAGTACAGAAATCCCTAAGGCAAAGCCATTAGTGATCTCTCTGCCTTTCCCCAAACACGTATTATGATCACCAGTGTTGCTCCCACTGCCTCATTGGCTTTTGGTAAAGTATGCAAATGAGATGTTCAAAATACACACTTTTTGCAACTGTGCAAGTTCATACTGATTTATAAAATGGGCAGGCTATTAAAGTGACTGAAAATGTCAGCAAGATTTATGCATGGGTGACAAATTGTATTGGAAATGTTCATTTTTAACATGCTGCCCTAGGTTTTTTTTGCTTTTTTTTTTTAACAACCTAGATATTCTCTGTGATACATTTGTTTTAAGGCCATTTTTCCCCTCCCCAAACATACTTTTGACAGTGACTTTTTGACTGGAAAAATAAACAATGCTACTTCACAATCACACAAATTGTATTTTATCACAGAAAACAGTAACTTGGAAGATATAATAAATTTCCTTTTGACACCCATTTTCCTATGTACCATTAGTCCACGATGGTTAAATAGTTTCCCTTTATAACAGATAACTTGAATTGAATGCATAAATATTTCATCACTAAGATTTAAAATTATGTAACTATCAAAACAATTACCCAGTCACCTCTGAGGAAAATATTTCATTGATATTAAAAAAGCACAACTTATGGAACAAAAGATAGGAGTGACAACTGACATATCTCTTCTGGAGTTTATGATTTCATCTTTGGAAAATTCCACATTAAAAATGGTCTAAATAGTATTCAGATCACTTTTCTCTCTTATTTGTGAATTTGTTCTGGTATATCCCAGCTCTGTCTGTGATTCCACCAGACCATATGCAGCACTCTTGCCAGTCCAAGTGTGGTCTTTGAGCAGAGGTCTTGATACTTTATATTTGGATGGCAGCCATCCATTCACTAAATGAGCACAGAAATGGGAAAAATAATGTTGGAGCCAGTTTGTGCAAAGATATTTAAGAAAGTAACTAGAAGATCCTGGCCGACCTCAGAACGTATTAGTTACACACAGCAAAACTATCACAAGTAAGTGTAGCAGCATGGTATACAGCAATCATAGATGAACGGATGCCGGATATCAAATGTAATAAGTGAAGGACCACCTATGATTAATTTTACAAAGAGCAGATCTCACTAGCCTGCCTATGTAGTCTTTCTAGATGGAAAAGTTTGGTATTAGAATTCTAATTCTACTTTTTATATTCAGATCAGTTTGTACCAATACTATTATTGCAACTGATTTTCCTAATTAGTTCATTAAGTTGCATAACAATTGGTTTACAACCAACAACTCTTCTTGATGTTAAAATGGTGAAGATAAAATTGATTTAAAGCCCACTTCTGATCATTCATTCTTACACATTCATATGTCCTAATGTTTGATGAAGATCTCCTCAGAGAACTGAAGCTCCTTGACTGTGCCAGCCTCGCTGCCCTGTTTTCACTTAAGTGCCATGGCTACGTTCTGACTTATTAAAGAGAGTGAGCATTATGGATTTCACTGAAAAATCCAAACACTGTTAAAAGGAAGAAAAACAAAAAACATCTGCTTTTCATCCAAAGGCACCATCTTATAGCTTATGCCAGAATGAAGGTTTTAAGAGGAAGCAATAGGAGTTATGAATAAGCAATGGTTGTTACGGGTGAAGATGAAACTAGAGGAGATTTGGAAAAATAATTTTATCTTTTTCTGGTCATTTTTTATCTAAAAGTACCATTTGTAATATATTATTTATTCAAATCTTTTCTGTTTATAAGAAACAAATACTACTTTATGCAGTGCTGAAGTAGCCTCATAATGCTTACCTCTAGATTTTTGAATATAGCTTTCATGATGGTTGGCACCTATTAGTCTAGTCACATAAGAAAGAGTTTGCCTTCAAGTTATCATCAAGAAATACACTTTTCTGATTGACAGTCATTGGCATAGCAATGTCTTTGCCCCAGAGGATACAAATAGAAACATTGAAGAAAGAGAAACAGGGAGTGAATTCAAGAACATCTGGTACAAAATCAAGAAAATCTGTCTACAAGACAAGCAAAGTCCATCTCCTTTCCAAGTCCCTGCATTTAGATGCATTAGAGGAGTAATTCACTACAAGTAGTTCAGGCAGGAATTTAACCCATAAAATCTATGGCTAAATTAAAAGTTCAAAATATATATATTTGCATGCAGGGGTATATTTATATGTGATGTACATATAATAAGATGGATATAATCTTAACAGAATATCATTTTAAAATCTAACTTGATTTTCAAAATAAAATTTAATGAAAACAAAAACACCACCCCACATATTCAGTACAACTGTGGCTAATTGCTCCTTCTGTACAAATGGAAATGTCATCATTTCCTCCCGTATGTTAACCTTCCTTCTGGAAGTCTCATATTGATTTAATCCCTTATTTGCATAGTTAGCATTACCAAATCAAAAACAGTTTGGTTTAGTTTAAGAAACATTAATTGAATATCCAATGAAAGCTAGATATTGGGTAAGACTGTGGAGATACAAAGATGAAAAATTCTTGCTTCCTACTTGTGAGGGAGTAATGTATAAGGGCAATAGGTAAGAATGCCTACGCTATCCTTGAAATAAAGTTTCAATGTGAATACCATCTTCGCTTGCTGGGGGTGGAAGGAATAGGACGGCTCATCAAGAGTTAGGATTTTGGTGTTATCCTTTTCTCAGTGAAGAGTAGTCGCTTTCATAAATAGAGGAATCTCTGAGGTATTCTATTTTATTTAAGACTATTTCTACGTTTTGAAATATTTCTAGGTTTGAAAGCCATAAGATTTCCAAGATCCATACTATGTCAATACATACATATTACAAATTTCTCCATAGGTAATTCAGAGGAAAACAGGATTTTAACTAAGCCCCATCCTACTTATATCATTTTCATTTATCTTTTGAAATCTCTGCCTTGATGTTATTAGACAGTAAAAAAGACTTGCAATGGGACCCCTGTCAAAAGACAATTTTCTTCTTTGAATGATAAGCAATGGAACATGTAAGAACAAAAAGCCAGCTGATTAATGGCATGCAATTCATCTACAATTACCTTGCCCATGTTACACAGTCATTGTATAGATTGGACCAGATCATTAAATTATGTGACAGCAATCAGCCATCTAACTTTAAAAGAGGTGGGAAGAGCCAATTTAAAAACTTAATATCTCAGGATGATACAGTAGCTTGAGAAAACCAGTCAATTTAGAGAAAATTACCATATGTACCAACTAGAATGATTGATGTGAGCCTTAGCTAAGCACTTGGCCCTGTGCTTGCAAGTCAGTAAAGATCTCTGTGCTTCTTCAATACATGTTTGAGAATGGTGGTGGACCAGGGTTTTAACATTTATGAAAGTGAAATACAGACTCTGAAAGGAAAATCTTTTTTCATGGTAACTTCCCTTTCTCCACAATTTCACTAGGAACTTTTGAATGATAATCTTGGAAATGAAGATTAATGTTTTATTGTGTTCTTCCATATTTAAAGCTTAGTTGTATCTCATACATAGTATGTCTTTATTTGATATACTTATGTATTAGATATGCATTCTGTAAAACCCGGAGCATGAGGTTCCCATTAAAAATGGAATTAAGGGGTTTAGATGCAGTAGAAAGTTCCAATGTGAATTTTTCATACATAAAAATAATGCAATTATTATCAGCAGTTAGAAGAAATGAAATTAGCCATTTAAAATGCAAGGAAAATAAAACAGATGCATCTCTTTTCATTCGCTCAGTTGAACAATATTATTGAAAATGTATCTTTGTTGTGTGAGGCATGGTGGCAGGCACTGGGAATTCTCTCTAAAGGAGATCAGAATCCAATAGGGAGACAGAATCTGTCATTTCAGTTACTTGGGCAAATGCTCTGCTAGAAACAGACACATGATGGGAGGGAACACCTAGCATAGGTCACAATCGTAAAAATGACATAGTGTCAAGTTAAATACTATAATGGAGCCAACTCTAAGTTTTCCTAAAATAACAGCTGATAAATGTCTGTACTTATCTCACAAAAACCTATCTCGTTTTTATTCAATATCTATCACAATTTCCTTATATGAAAATGACTACATTTCCTCTACTTTAATATGCACTTGAATATTACGTCAAAGGTTTATCATCAAATCTTTGGTCTGAATGACTGGAGGCCAGAGGGATTTATGAACAGTTTCCATAGTCAGCTAGCATTTGAGTTCCCTTCCAGGCCCTGGGATCTGCCCCAGGATCAACTGGATGGATGGCTGATTTCTCTTTTCTCCTGGTGAAGAACAATTTGATTATGTGGCTTGATTGTAAATGTTGTGTTAGTGGGACCTAAGCAAATTTGGTTTTAAATGGCATGATTTTATTTGGAATCACTTTGACACTTTAAAGGAGACAAGCATAGGCTGTATTTTTTTCTGCTTCAATTGAAAATAAAATCACATTTAGAGAATTTCTGCCTGCTGAGAACAAGTACTTCATAACTGACTCAAAAATAGAGTTGCTCATTTTTCTAAAACTGAAAAGACCCCAAGATCCAGAAGACAGATCAAGATATAGGATGAACATAACCCTAGGATTCTCTGGATGATTCTCATTCAATGCTGCACAGTAAGGGACAGTTGAGGGCCCATGTTTTCCTTTTAGCTAGATTATTAAAACCTATCTGTCTTGTTGTAGACACTCTCATGAAATAATTTTTAAATGATCCATGAGATTGTGAGTCTAACATACTCCCATTTATACCTGCTGCTTTTTAATGAAGTATAGCAGAGGTGAATATTTGGCCTAATGATAATGCTACTAGCAACAATAAAAGTAATAATATTATTCATAATTTATTGAATCTTTAACCTATGTGCCAGCTACTCTTCTATGTGCATTATGAGGGTTATCTCATTTAGCTCTAACAATAATGTTATTTACTCCACGGAGGCACAGAGAGCATTAAGTAATTTGCCCAAAGTCACACAGGTAAAAAGCGGATGGGGCTTGGATTGAGCACAAGAAATCTGACACTGCAGAGAATTGTAAACCATCAGTCCATGTTGCTTCCCATGCATCACACCCAGCATTACACTGTTACAAGCTTGGAAACCCTTTGTGAGAGAAAGGGCACAAAATTACAAATATATAAATAGTTATTTAGAATGAGAAAGCATACCCAATTACCAATTTTCACAGAGCTGATAAAACATTGCAAACAGCAAAAAAGCCTGAAAAGTGATATTTTTATTAATTAACTACTTGCCACATCTCTATAATCTTTTTACCCTCTACATTTTTGGTCATGCTTTTTTTGA
>PVKH010002057.1:0-28263 GCA_004027955.1 Chaetophractus vellerosus
GTAAAATCAATCAATTTTGAATTATCCAAGTAATTGTTACTTGTATGGTAATGGATGACTTTAAATAGTACTCCTGTTTTGACAAAATAATCATTAATTGTATTTTGTTAATTTTCACTTTGTGTAGACTAAGTCTAGAGAAAATGAAAATAGAATGTAGTGTAGTGCAGAGGACACTCGACTGGGAAAAGATTTGAGTTTGGGATCTAATGCTGCTACTAAACATCTGCAAAGTTCTGAGGCAATTCATATAATCTCCTTAAATCTAGATTTTTCATTATAAATATTATGAAGTTGGGTGAAGAACTCAGTGAATTTGATATGATTACAATATTTGTGCTTATATTAACAAAGTTAAAGGATAGTTAAGCTATGTGACTATTATTTGTTATTTCAGTCTTTCCTTGGCAAGACAAAAGAAAAAGAACAACTTATATTGAAAGTTGAAATTGTGCCTTTTACTGCTCACTATGAACACATCGTTTGATATTTTTATTTTAATAAGAAACATTTTCCCTCACAGCTATTTCTCTATAGTTTGTTTCTTCATCATTTGAGTCACAGGCTTTCTTGCCTTGTGTATATGAATAGCCTTGTATATTTCAATGCCTCACATGTTAAAATTCTGAATATTAATTTTACAAAGGAGATATTGACCAATGGGAGACAATGGGCCATGATTTTGCCTGCAGAGTAAAGAACTAATTTAAACAACTTAATATGAAAGTGCAATTTAATGAAATTGCAATCTTTAGTAGATTATGGGGAAGATGATGTTCTTTGTAGGATATTGCTGGACCTACCACAAACTAAACCAAATAAAACCTTTGAAACGTATTCTGATACCAATACATTCTGTTATATTCTATTTACATACTTTTTTCTATTTTTGTTGGCATTACCATATTGCAACTTACAGAAATTTGATTCAGAATTTAATTGTAATGGATTGGTTTTTCAGGGCATTGAGAATTTACCATGGGGGGAAAAAGACTTTTGGGGAGTACTTTGGATGATGTAGATAAATTTTACTTATACTTGTTGATTTAGTTACACATGTATGATTTAAAAGGTCATGTAAAACAATAGTTTAATTTACTATATTTTATCTTAAATTTCATGAAATAGTTGTATTCAGATTCTTCACAAACATTTTTAAAATCAGTATCTTTTTCAAAGTTTTCCAGAGCATATCGTCTTCAGTTTCATTTAAGCTATTTGAGTTATAACATGTTTTGAATCCATATGTGATACTGTCACTTAAAATTCCATCATGAGACAAATCTATTTGCATAACACTAAGGGAATTGTTTTTAACATTTGTACCTTAGGTATATATTTATGACTACCATAATGTAACCTTTTCTAAGTGATCTTTGAAAAGCTTATTTACACTGGAATCTAATACTAGAAATAGTGAATAAAATGGTCAACAATTAAAACTAAACCTGTATTAAATTTCTTTGTCACCATTTTTATGTATTCTGTCAGCATGGCCTTTAAAAGTATCCCAAACTAATAGTGATTGGGATAATTTCTAGCTAATACATCTTTCCCAAACAACTGTTTAAATTTAAAATAAAATACTTGCAAATGTGCCCCATAATATGATTGCTTTTTTAGAACTTGTTTAAAAGGTATCCCTTTTTCCTGAGTAATACTATGGAGATATATTTTGTCTTGCATTCTAAGTGCTAGAGATTGAAAAGTAATAATCAAATACTCCCTGTCCTCAAGGAACATATGGTATATAGGAAGATACAGACAAGTAATTGGACCTTTTCAATACTGTACAACAATTGCTATTGAAGCAAGCAACTAGAGAGAGATGTTTAGGCATATAGGAGGGGCACCCAACCCAAGCCTAGTTGATCAGGGACAGCTTCCTGTAAAACTCATGGCTAAGGTATTACTGATAAAATGAGTAGAAATTTGCCAAAGGTAGAGGTGTTATAAGCAAAGGAAGAGCTTGTCCAAAAGCCTGGAGGTTAAAAAAAAGGGGGGGGGGGCATGTGACAGGTTCATGGTTCTAGAGTATATGTAGTTTGCAGGTGAGATTGTCTACCTGTGAAAGATGAAGTTGTAGAAGTAAGTTATATAGTTCATGGATTACTATAAATTCCTTTTTATTTTTATTTTTTAAATTTTTATTTAGTTTTTTAAATAATTTTTAAAATTTTTAAAATAAATCCCTGTTTAGATAGATTTACTTAATAAGTGCTCTTGTGTAGATAATCCAAAAATTATGATTTTAAGACAGAAGTGTTTAATAAGTGTTCAATTAAAGTATAAATTAAAAAGAAAAAATAGTCACATCTTTAAAAACAAAGGTCAGATCATTGATTTTACTTCCTGTGTATGTGGGAAAAGGCTGATGGATGACCTTTCATAATTTTAGTACATTAACTCAGTGAGAGTAGCAATTGCGAATTTGATACATTTTGTGAAGTTTATGGTTACTTTGAAATGTGCATAGTAATACTCATTTCAACATTTAAGTCAGACAATATTGTTTATCTTACAGTTTTTATCAATGAAATGACAGACATTCTGTTGAAATATTATAATTATCATTATGGTTTATCAGTGTAAATCACATGAACCCAAGGCCCTGACTTTGGCAAAGGATTTAAACCACATTAAGTAGGCAGGCCTTGAGATGGTCTCAAGATGAAATGTTGCATAGGCCTGTGTGGAAATTTTTCTATTTTGCCCAAACTAATTCAGGGATAAAAGCTACTAATTGAATTGAGATGAAATAATAGATTGTTTTATACATAAATATACTCCAAGTGAGATGAGAATTTCTATTTGATACAGAAAGTTTAATAATCACTACTGTTCTGTTTTATCCCACTGTCAGGATCTTGCTAGCTCTGGGATCAAGGAATTGACACAATCCCAGGATACTGCCTAGGGAACAAGCCTTGTAAACACTCAATTCCACCATACATAAAGTTTAACTTTACTACAAAACAAGCTGTTTACCACCAATTGAAGCAACAAACTGGTTTATTTGCAATTTGAGTAAATTGTGGCATCATTAAGATACAGTTTAAGATTCTTTGTGTATCTGTATCCCACAAAATATAATACCAACCATATATCAGAAGACACTCCAGAATTTAATAACTAGAAAAATAAGTCATACTTTCTTCTTTTGAATATATTTTTTCCTAAGGAAAATTTGGTTACAATTGTAGAGTAAAAACACTTAACAGGGGAAGAATAGGAGAAAGCATCTCCATGTCATATTTGTTCACCATATGAGTTGACAGAAGATTCATATCTGGGGCAGAAATGTCTGGCACTCCCAAAAGCAGAACCTCTTACAATGTTCCTTTAAAGAATAGAAACAATGTCTTTGCCACGTCAGAGGTTATATAAATTGTGAAGTAAGAATGAAGAACTGATGAAATGTGATACAAAGGGAGAAGGAAAATGCCTTTTGGTTTTGAAAGAAACTTCAGTGCTTATCTATAAGCTTCATTCCCTTGGTTCTATCTCTAAAACCTTCTTATGCCTCTCATTTGCAATTTGCTTAAGGAGGTTGTGGTACTGACTGAGGTGCATAGTCTTTTTAAGGTGGGGATTTACATAAGGATTTGTATCTTAAAGTGCCACACATATGCACAAGTTCGCTGTAAAAATAAAATGAACATCTAGGGAAAAAAACTACTGAAATTATATCTACAATGTGATATTCTGTTTTGCTTGCTTATAAGAGCTATTGCTCAAAAAAAGATCACTTTCGGAATCCAACCAAGCCATTTTATACCAAGGCAGACCACATTTATACAGTCTAAACTGTGCATTTGAGTTTTATTGCTTCAGAGATCCATTGACTGTGGTTTTCTTTCATGTTTCCTAATAAGTTATTTGAATGAAGCATGTTTTTCAGTCACAGATGAAGACAAGGTGGATTATTTAGGATGTGATTGGCTTGCTATTCTTAAAAGTTTCTCAATTACTTAGAGCAGTTTTCTTGTTTGCAATACAGATCTGTCTTTGCTGTATCACCTGTCCTAACTCAAGACTTCTGGTTTTTGTCCTGTATGACAGTGCTTCTCTATTTGTTGCCTGCAGACCTGAAGATTTAGCAAGGAGTTCATGACTTTTGGAAACTCTTTTAGAGGAAAAAAATCAAAATAATTTTATTCACATACATTTCACAAGGTTAAAAAACAAGATTAACTGTAGATTTCACAAACTTTTGTTATTAAAAATCACATACATACTGCAAAGACAGTTTATCGCAACCAACAACCAACAGAATAGAGATATGAAATGTCTTAGCTAATGTTCTTTTACAATATTTGTGTATTGTTTACATTTGTTAAACTTTTCATTGTTCATCACTACTTTTCTGTTACATTCCCAATTCACGCAAATGGATCAGTAGTTAATAATAGGTCTGTTGCAATACGTAAGTATTGTTGAAAAGCTTAACTACATAATTCAGATTAATATTTTAAATATAGAGAACAGCATTCTAGAGTAATGTAGAATATATATTAAATGTACACTGAGTTAATATTCAGGGGTGATGATCATACAAGCAATTGAAAAAGTACAAATAGAAAGTACAGTGATGAATAGCAGCAGCCCTTTTTCCTCCTAGTTTCTAGTATGTTGTGTCTTCTTAAACTTTGTCAAAGAATCAAAGGAACCTATTGAAGCTTGTGTTGTCATCTTTAATGCTTTCTGGAACAAAATTGATGACTTTTGGTACCAAAGGTAGAAAGATCAAAACTACAAAGGCTTCATTCAGAGTTGTACTCCTTTTAGCAAAAACAGATCCAAGAAATACACAGGATTGCCTCAAACTGGTAAAATTGCCCTCAAAGTTAATGATAAATATACTCAGAGAGAAAGCAGAAGAAACTATTGATAAAATTCCTTTATCAATTGTTGGGTTTTGAATTATATCAACCTGTTCAATACATTCTGGAAAACCAGATACTATCTAATGTATATGCTAGCAGATAATTAAATTTTAAGTTGGAAGTTCTAAATCAGCTCTTGGAATTTGTATTGTGAATATCTGAGTGAGAAGTGCTTGAAGACATTTTGATCTACTTATCATTAAAAACTCATACTCTACAATAGAGATTTGTGTTTGCGTTTAATAATTATTTTCTGAGCTGTGATGTTGACTGATGTTGACTGGAAAAGTGTCATTGTTACAGTATGGAAAACCAGATTTTCCTGTAGCAAAGAGGGAATTTTGTTACATGAATAAAAGTGGTTTCTTCTAAAACCCAATTCATAAACTACATTGGCAAATGTGAATGAGGTTTGAGAGTAATAATATTTCTTCATAATCTTATAACACCTACAGACTATTCCCATAATTTCAAGTAACCTCACCAAGTTGTATATATCAGTTCTTTTTTTAAATTATTATTTATTTTTTATTTTTTTATTTTTTTATTTTTTATAAAGATTTATTTATTTTATTACATATCTCCCCTTCCCCCCGCTGCGGCGACGCGCCGAGAGTGGTCACTGCGCAGGCGCGGCTTTCCCCGCTTGTGGGCAGTCTCTGCGTCCGTTCACGGCCGGCTTTCAGTTCGCAGGTGGCTGGCTGCGCTCCATCCGCGGGCGACCTGCCCTGCCCGTAGCGGCTCTTGCCATATCCGTGGCAGCTTCTTGCCCTGCCCACGGTGGCTCCAGCCCGCCCATGGCGGCTTGCCATTCTCAAGGTGGTCTGCCCGCTAGGAGAGGTCCCCAGGAATCGAACCCGGGGCCTCCCATGTGGTATGCCGGCGCCCTATCCACTGGGCTATTGAGCCAGCCCCTATATCAGTTCTTAAATAGATTTAACCTATTAATTAAAGGCCACCATGATTTTTAGTGAGGATACGATATCAGGATTTGTTTAAAATACAAACTCTGGGGCAAATGGCTCAGTAATCACTGAGCATTTGACTCTTCCCCGATATTTGATATGTTATTTCATTTTGGGGACAAGGAATTGATGCTACATTATTTAGCCTATTTGAAAACAACTTCCAGGTGCACAACATGAAGAAATGATTTTTCTTCCAACAACTTTATAAGACTGAATGCCACCAAAGTATGGATTAAGAACCCATTCCTGGGGAGCAGATGTAACTCAACTGGTTGAGTGCATGTTTCCCATGTCCAAGGTCCTAGATTCAGTCCCCGGTACCTCCAACGAACAAATAAAATAAACAATTCTCATTAGGAAGCAGATGTAACTCAATGGTTGAGTGCCTGCTTCTCATGTATGAGGTACTGGGTTCAATCCCTGGTACCTCCTAAAAACAAACAAACAAACAGACAGACAAAAAACATTCTTCTCCATCTTCTAAGTTGAAACTCTCAACTTTTTAGGTTCAAATGTCTTATGATGGTTGACCTAGCATCTTCACAAGGATAGTGAAGGTAATCTTCAATGAGAAACTGTTACATAATCTCTGGGTCAAGTTTTGTTGCAAATATAAAGAATTATCTGACATAGCCACCTCTAACTTGATGGTAATCCCAAAGACCTATAATTGTAAATTATGATTTTCTGATTCAGTAGAAATGAAGAGAAAAAAAAAGTCCTGGTTTTAGAACTTGATTTATGGCTCAAACAACTCATCATTGATCAGATAGATGCACATTAATGAAAGATTGTAAAAAATAGCAACTTTCCAACTGAAATTGGTGGTCCATGTGTTTGTTGAACCTTCACCAGATGGTCTAGCAGATGTCAACAATTTGAGAAACAGTCTTAGAATGTTAAAATATGAGAAGAAAGAGAGAATAGAGGAAAAGATTCATATAAGAATTTGAATTTAGAAAAAAAATGCAGTAATAGAGAAAAAGAAAGAACCTTTATTCTCAAGATTTTTTCCCTCATTTTCTCAAAGGGAGGGTTAAATCCCATATTCCTAACTCCTTCCTCTCTTTAGTTTTTCCTTTGATATTATAAAGCTCTTCCCTATTAATGGTTATGTGTAGAACTTTATAGCACCATGAATTTGGCTGGATTTATTACATTTTTGTTGTTTGCTCCTCTGCTTTTAATAAATTATAAGGACAGTGCATAAAGTGAGAACAATATAACCAGACAAAATTTTCCTGTACAGATATAGTTTTATAAAAGTGCAGTTCCTTTTTTTTTAGTGGATATAACTTTTGTGTTTAGTTATAAAATAACTATTGTTTTTGCTTATAATAAAAATGATGCATTCTTTGTGTAGAAATCAACTACTGCAAAATATTTATGTATGCATATATATAAATATTTATTTTCATATATATGTATATATGCTTTTTCATATATAAATAGAATCATGGTTGGAATTTGCAATAGAGAAATTGAAGAAGAATATACAGTATAGCTAATTTAATGAATGGGATTCATGAATTCTTATAGGAAATTGTATGTTGTTTCCCACAGAACCTTTTGTGGTCCTGTGTGGGGCATGATAATACTACATTTAAGACATATATCTATCAAAGGAAGCCCAAATATGGTTTGCTGCTTTCTCTTCTGTTTCATCTGTGTAAACTATTGCTGAGATTGATGTTGAAAGAATATTGTTCCTTCTCCTTCACAGGGACACCATTTCCCTTCTGTAATACTGATAGGCTCTGCCCATGCACAGAAGCAAAAGCTCTAATAACACCATCAACAAATATTCAAATGTTAAGTGCGTACCATGGGTCAGTAACTGTGCTGGGTGATTTGCAAGCATTATTCTATTTAAGCCCTGCAATATTCTCATATGGGTGTTATTGTGCTCATTTGGGGATGAGGAAACTGAGACTGAAATAAATTAAGTGACTTATGGAAAAGAGATACAGCTAGTAATTAGTGAAGTTGGATTTGAATACACACCTCTTAGGAAAGAACAAGATCAGTAACCAAACAGTTGCTAAAAACAGCTTGTGTTCTTAATAACTTTGCTAAACAGTTTTAAAGAAAATGCTATGCTCTGTATGCTTTAAACATGGCATTCTGAGATTGTGATTTAATTGGTGCAGAGTGGGACTCTGGCATTGTTATATTTTCAACATTCCCCACATGAGTCTTATTGTTAACTGTGATTGAAATTTATTGATATGGTTAGTGATTAAAGTAATTTCATTTTTCCTCAAAATTTTAATAAAAACTCTTTGAAATCCCCAAACCACACCATTATTTGCTACTGTCATTCTTTAAGCTTTACAGATAAGTCAGGTAATAGGACTCAGCTGCATTAAGCTTTGTCCTCTCATTTGAGGTCTGAAGCTTGAAGAAACAAATATGTGCAATAGCTAGAAATGAAATGAAAGCTTGCTTCTATAAACCAAAACCAGGTTTATGCATTTGTTTGTTTGTTTTTCTCACTGGGGAATATAAGAGGTTGAACCTAGACTGGGTGGCAGTAAAATGCCAAAATTTAGTATTATATTACTTGAAACCTCTTGAGAGAGTAAATCTTGAAAATAAGGAATAACAAATGCAAGGAAGTAGGAATAATAGTAGAGAAATAAAGGGACAAAGAAAGTGCTGAATACAATTTTGACTCTCAAAACCTACTCCTATGTAGTAGATGGCATCTTTTCTGATTCCAACTTCTTTTTAATAATTCATTTAAGAAAGTTATAAGCTCTTTCAGAGAATATTTTTCAGTGTGAAAATATTTACTTGAAAATTTAAAACATATTATAATAACATAAAGGAATAAAATATCTAGGAATAACTTTAAATAAGGGGGAGAAAGAATTTTATGTTGAAAACTATAAAACATTGTTAAAAGAAATGTGGAAGTCCCAAATAAATGGAAAGGCATCCCATGTTCATGGATTGGAAGACTTGATATTGCTAAGATGTCAATACTACTCAAAGCAATCTGTGGATTCAATACAATTCCTATTAAAATTCCAACAACCCTTTTTTGCAGAAATGACAAGCTGATCTTCAAATTCATATGGAATTGCAAGGGGCCCTGAATAGACAAAAACATTTTGAAAAAGAACAAGTCTCACACTTTCCATTTTCAAAACTTACTCTAAAGCTGTAGTAATCAAAACAGTGTGGTACTGGCATAATGATAGATATATAGACCAATGGAATTGAATTGAGAGTCTAGAAATAGTCCCATGTATCTGTGGCCAATTGATTTTTGACAAGGTGTCATTTTGGACAAAGTGCCAAGTACATTCAAAATATTATGCGTGGGAAATTGTATATTCACATGCAAAAGAATGAAGTTGGATCCCTACTTCACACCATATTAAAAAATTAACTCAAAATGGATCAAGGACTTAAATAGAAGAGCTAAAACCATTTTAAAATTCCTAGAAGAAAATATAGGGGAATATCTTCATGACTTTGGATTTGACAATGGATTTTTAAACATGACACCAAAAGCATGAGCAACAAAAGAAAAAAAATAGATGATCAAAATTAACATTTGTGCATCAAAGGACATTATCAAGAAAGTGAAAACACAATTTACAGAAAGGGAGCATGTAGTAGTCTCATATATTCTGATATATTTTAATATCCAGAATATATAAAGAACTCCTACAACTCAATAACAAAAATACAAACAACCCAACCAAAAAGAAATGGGCAAAGGACTTGAATAGACTTTTTCCCAAAGAAGATACACAAATGACCAATAAGCACATGAAAAGATGCTCAATATCATTGGCCATTAGGGAAATTTAAACAATAAACCATTGAATAAGATGCCATTTCATATGCACTAGAATGGCTGTTATTAAAAAGAAACGAACAATAATCCAGTGCTGGCAAGGATGTGGAGAATTTGGAACCCTTATGCATTGCTCGTGGGACTGTAAAATGGTACAGCTGCTTTGGAAAACAGTTTATTGGTTCCTCAAAAAATTCAACATAGAATTACTATATGACCCAGCAATTCCACTCCTAGATATAAACCCCAAAGAATTGAAAGCAGGAACTCAAACAGATATGTGTACACCAATGTTCATAGCAGCATTATTCACAATAACCAAAAGGTGAAACAGCTCAAGTGTCTATCAACAGATGAATGTATGTGTATATGTATACACACACACACACACACACACATATTGGAATATTACTCAGTTGTAAAAAGGAATGAAATTTTGATACATTCTACAATGTTGATGAACTTCGAAACATTATGCTAAGTGAAAAAAGCTAGACACAAAGGACAAATTGTGTGATTCTATTTATATGAAATATCTAGAATAAATAAGTTCATAGAGACTGAAAGAAGATTAGAGGTTAGCAGGGGTTGAGGAGGGGAGAAAAAGGGGTAATTGCTTAATGGGTACAGAGTTTTTTTTTGGGGTGATGAAAAAATTTTGATAATGAATGTTGTTGATGGTAGAAAACATTGTAAATGCAATTCATGCATCTGAATTGTACACTTAGAAATGATTAAAATGGCAAAGTTTATGATATATGCATAAAACCACAATACATTTTAAAAATTAACATATATGTAATTTACTGATTCAATCTGATATTATAGAAAATTTATAATTGAAGACTATTTGAAACAGTGGTCAACAAGAGACTTTATGGGTAGCATCTATATTTTCAGGAGTAAGTCAAGGAAAAGGACTTACAGTATTTCTTTTTCTTAACTCTAGGAAAATATACTAGATACTGTGTTTTTGACTCATTCCACAAATAAAGATGTTTTAAAGGCAGCTCTATTCTTTTTCAAGACTTAAATGGAAATTTCCTCTGCATTTGGGCAGGCTTCAGCAACTAATTTGCAGATGAGCTGATCCATTGGAAAGTTTTTACATATTCATCTTAATATGTTTTCTAAAATGGAATTTTCTTTCATTGATTGCAGAGTGCATTGTGATAGGATTTAAGTATTTGAGATACTGAGTTGAGTTTTAAAAGAGATTGCTGGGTACCAGTTCCTCTTTTTTCAAGTTCTCTGTATATCTTATCTTCCTTTACTGCTCATCTTTCAAAATCCAGCTCAAATATCACCCCTTCTGTGAAGTCCTCTTTGATTCTATTGAGGAAGCTAAACACTATTCCAGAATGATTATTTTTCTTTTGACGTGTCTTCTTCACCAAGAGATTACTAGCCATGACCCTGCTTGGACTCTCTCTTTGTCTGCCATCTTGCAGTCCTTGGCACATACCAGTCACTGAATAAATGTTGAATAACTGAATGATTCATTCAGTCAGTGAGTTATTCAGCAGTTTGCCAGGCCACAAACCTTGAAGTGAAAACAAACCAATACTTTTTGAAAAGCAATCACCATTGCATAAACTACTTGTTAAACTGGGAAAAGGGACAATGTTTCAACATTTAAAAATTTAAAATCAGACAAAAGTTGATTGATAAATGATGATTCCAGGCAATGTATATATATATATTTTTTTTTTTAAAAAAAAAAACAGCCACAGCTGAGCAAGATTAAATATTTCAGTTCCTAGCTTTGAGAAGAATCATAGCTTCATATGATAAAAATGCTGTTAATGCTATCTAGTCCAACTTCCCACATTTTGCATAAACATCTCCAGTCTCCTTATGCTCACTAACATCACACGTGTCATTCCTCATTATTCCCCCAATCCCATATATAGTCAATATTTAACACCCTTGAGTCTTTCAATTATTCATTGTATGTTGTGATTTCTATTCTCGCTACCTTCCTTCTTCTCATTCTTTGAACATTATAGTGTTTCGTGGTCATTATTCTATATCACAATACATATCATGTCGTTTGACCATTGCTGACCACAGTGAGGCTATCATCTCCTTCATTTTATTTTATTTATTTTATTTTTTTTAAAGATTTATTTTTATTTATTTATATATCCCCCCCTTTCTGCTTGTTCTCACTGTGTTCATCTGCTTTGCATTCCTCTGTGTCCGCTTGTCTCCCCTTGCCGCGGCATCCCACCGAGTCAGCTCACCGCGCCGCGGCTTGCCCACTCGTGGCGACTTGCCTTCTTGAGGAAGCCCCGGGAACCGAACCCGGGGCCTCTCATGTGGTAAACCAGAGCCCTACCAATTGAGCCACAGCTGGTTCCCTCCTTCATTTTATATACTGTTATTCTGTTAACACTCTAAAATTTAATCTCATTTTTTAGTGACTATATCACATGGTTAACTCATATTGACCTTACTGGAGATGCTATTTCTTACTATTCAAGATTGCAATAACAGGTCGCTAAGATATTATCTCATAATGATGTCAAAGAAGAAGCCAGAAACATCCAGTAAAAGAGAGTGCAAAAAAATTAACAAAAGGATGAATTAGATATTTAGACACAATACAATGGCTAATATATTATTTTAAAATGCTAAATATTTAGATTCTGCTTTCAGATTGCAGATGTGTTAAGCAAATTTTGATAGTAGTATAGTTTCAGAACTACAATATAATATTTCTTTTAGTATTTTTAACATTTTATTTCAATATAACATAACACTGTAAACAGTTTCTTAGAAACATCTGTTTTTGTGAAATTTGTGGTTTCTGAAAGGTTGATGCATTCTTTTTATCTTTAGGGATAAACTTGTTTCAGTGAAATATGCCCTCAGTTTTATAACAAAAATTCAAGGAAAAATATGATTTTTATAGCAAATCTATATATTAAGAAAACTTCACTGGAGTAAGTTTACTTTGGTCAACAAGTAATATATGTTAATTTCATTCCTTATTTTCTTGAATATTTCATAAGTTAATGAATAAGTATATGCAGCATGTATATTGATGTGACTGGTTGTGTTTCCACCCATTTAATTGTGATAGTTTTGCTTTCTGTTTAGATTGTAAAGATTGTAACGCCAAGGCACTTTTCACCTTGTTTAGTATTTGCCCTAATAGTATTCTATAGTGTTATTTTGCATACAAGGACCAAACTTTGCTATTAAAGCTTGTTTCCTGGGTTTGGGAATGTAGGGTACATAGTACTTGCCTTGCTCTTTTTATTTTTGCATTTTTAATTTTTTTTATTAGAAGTTGTAGGTTTACAGAAAAAGCACATTCATAAAAATACAGAGTTCCTGTATACCTCCCTGTTCTTAACATTTTGCATTAGTGTGGGACATTTGTTATAATACATGGAAGAATATTTTATGATTGTACTATTAACTATAATCCATTGTTTACAATAGGATTCACTGTTTGTGTTGTGCAGTCCTATTTTTTATTAAATTTTATTTTAGTGACATATATACAACCTAAATTTCCCCTTTTAATCATGCTTAAATATAAAACCACATTTTAAATATAAAAATATTGTTAATTACATCCACAATGTTGTGCTACCCTTTGCATTTATATGTACTGGTTAAACTACTTTAGAGCTTACATAGATTTTCCTTTCAGGTCTTTGAACCTGTGACGTTTATCATCATGTATTGCCTTGAGTTGGAAATTTAAGCCAGAAAATTACTTTTTTTATTTACACATGACTATCTTGGTAATTTGACCATGGTGGTGACATCTGTATGAGATTTCATTGTTTGAAGAGCTAGGTTTTCTATAGATGGGATAACTGAATTAATTCTTTAGTCATGGTTTTCAACTCATTTGAGCTTCTTAAAATTAAAATACGGCTGCGGATGGGGCTCCAGTGGTTGAGCGCCTGCTTCCCACATGGGATGTCCTGGGTTTGGTGCTGGTGCCTCCTAACAACAAAAAACTAAACGATCAAACAAATGAAAACACTAGCTCAGGGGATCCTGTGTGGCTCAGTGGTTGAGTGCTGGCTTCCTACATACAAGGTCATGGGTTCAATCCCTGGCCCCAATACCTCACAAAAATTTTAAAATTAAAAAAGAAATAAAACAGAAGTCTCTATATTAAGATCACAAAGAATGAATATTTTCTATTGGATATATTTATTAAAGAATAACTCAAAGCAAGAATTAAAAGAGTAGCTATATCTAGATACAGTTACATGTTTCTGATATTAATCTCCTATCAACCACTGCTTAAATCCCCTCCTCACCCTAGATTTCATTCATCTTAAATTTTCACATTTCTACTTAAAGCCTACTAGGCATATATACAATTCCAATTGTGCTTTGAAACATTTTAGCTTCAGTTATTCTTTGAAAAGATTTTTTTTTCTATTTTTAAGTCACCCATGATGCTCCAGGTTTGAAAGTCACATTTACCTGGTTAAAATCCTTAACTTTGGAGTCAGATAGATGTGGCTTTAATATCTGGTCTGCCATGTACTCTGTGATTTGGTTCAGATTTCTTAATCTCATGATCTTTGTTTCTAAAATAGGGAGACTTCATAGGGAGACTTTCTGGGTAGAGAAAGAGTTGTGACATTCTATGAAGAATACGAGAGTTTTGATAGTCATTAGTAATACCTCAATAAAGAGTAATCATCAAAACTATATATTGTTATCCCAATTAAATTTCTCTTTATCATCCATTTGACAGTAACTCCCTGTCCTTTAAGATTGTCCTGAATGTAACTTTCGTTGTAAGCTTCCTTCACTGATGAAGCTGAGTTTTATTTTAGTTTGCTTCCTGCTAATCCTGAGGAATGTTCTCAGTTTCCTTTTTGTACATTCATGATAAGCTCTTTAAGGATTTGGGGTTATGGCAGAGGTCTTTTTTTTTTTTTCATCCTGTCGGTCAAATTAGAAAAAGAAAGATCGTTGTTGTCTCTTCAAGACCTATGCTTAGCAGGGTGAATTTCCCTTAACTATTTTTTGTATTATTAATAATAAGCAATTTAAAATTTCCTATCCCTCACAAATCCCCATTTCTATCACCAGCACATATTTACATATTTTATGCAATTTGTTCTCGTTATAGTGACTGAATAACATATCTCCTTCTGCCTTTTCGCCCTCCCCATATCTCCAGCATCTACACGCTTCTCTTTCCCCTTTACTCAGGTTTAAAAACATAGGTTTCTTAAAAGACCTATAAAGTATTTCTTCATAATATCCAATGATATCACTCATTCAACCAATGATGTATTGTGTGCTTACTATCAAGTCTATTTTATGGAAAGAGCACAATCTGGACCATATTACATGAGACAGATGCTATTATTTTGCTTTTTATTTCATGGCAAAATTTCTATAAAATATATTTTTAAAAGATTAGGGCCACTAAATAGACCCAAGAAGTCATGATTCTTAACACTGGTTAATTCAGTTCATTTAGAAAATTTGAATTTTTCCACTTCCCTTGAAAGCTCAAAGGAACACAATTTTGTCATGATAATATGACACTGACTTATCTTTTGATAAGAGTGTTAAAAGCAACCAGTCTGATGTACTCAGGGTTGGATAGCATGCCCTGATTTTTGTTGACTAGTGACCTCTAAAACTTATTACATTTGAGCCCACTTAATATCAAGTCACCTAATGGAAGCACATTTCTTCCCACCAAATCATTTTGTACTAATTCAGTACAATTTTGCCCATTTAATATCAATTGACACTAAACAATTTCCTGTGCAATGTCAATTGAAAATCACTGATTTCCTGCTAATACAGCACTTAGTGTCAATTTCTGCGTGCAGCAAAAGCATTTTTTCAATTAACTACACCATATAATTTTTTGTTTTTAGTTGTTTGCATGGCCTGATAATAGTTTTATAAAACAAAGACATAAGAAGGAGAAAAAGATAACTTTCCTCCTTGGCATTAAATAATTTAAATCTAATGATTTTCAGTCTATAGGAGGCCAAATAGCTCATTGGAAAACTTTGGAATTTATCAAGTACTGTGGTAGTAAATTGACATTAACATTAAATGGATTGTGTGTTTGTGGATGTGGTGTATACAAACCTCTATATAGAAATGTTTTGACAACCAAAAAAAATCCTTACCAGTACTTCATCTAATGATTTAGCTCAAGAAGACCTATATATTCTTCATGGAATACTTACTAATGAAAATATTCTTACTGTTGTAGAGGGATAAGCTCACTTAAGATATCCTCATATACTCTTACAAAAAGAGTATAGGAATAAACCTCCACTAATTCATGGAAATTGGGAAAGCTTTGTGGACTGGCACAGTTAGCAGGAGCACAGCTGCAGCTGTTCCTTTGATTAATGTCAGGTTTACTCAGCAAGTGCAAGTATTTTTATAATACTCAATACACACCCACCATTCTGGAGTAGTGGTGAGGAAAGGAGGAAACTAGATTTGACCCTCCCAGTCCTAGAGAATTATGTAAAGTATATATATATATAAACATAGTACATTATTCAAAGGTACAAATAATATATATGTATATATATAGCTTGTTTACTATAGTACTAAGATGTTTAAACAAAAACACTGTAAGATACCTAACTAGAATAGAATGTGGCCCTTGCCCTTAAAAAGGCTCCAAATCTGAGGAGAAAGAAAAGATGCATAAATGAGAAATCATTAAATAACAATAAATTTTGAGCAATATATTGTGGGACATGGTCTGTAAGTGGTATATGTCTGTAGATTTTTGGAATGATCAATGTATACCTGGGATACTCTAGGGTGATTCAATGAGCTGCACACTGAAGGGAGCTTCTGGCATGTCTTAGAAAGGAGGATTTGGACTCACTAACTTGGACTCATTAAGTAGCTAGATCTTTTTCTTTTCTTTCAGCCTTCATATAATGTTTGGTCCTGACTTCCTCTTGACCTTAGCTCCATTTTGGAATAATACCTATTTTAACAATAATTCAAACTCGTATTTTTTAAATGTCTACTACGTAATGGATATAGTACTAAGCACTGGGGAAGCAGAGAGATGTAAAAGATGCCTTTCTCTTGAGTGACTTTAATCATAGGAGTGCGGTGACACATGTAAACAGATAATATTAATATTATGAAGTACTAATTTGATCATGCGCAGCAGTGTGCTACGGACAAACAAAGGAAAGGCACATATCCTAGCCTAGAAACTCAGGAAAAACTTCTTGAATGAAGGGACATTTGAAATGATCCTTGAAAGATGAATAGGAGATAGCTGGACAATGAGAGACAGAAGATCGCTTCTGTCAGAGGGAACTGCATGAGTGAAAGATGGGAAATAGAAACAACATGGTATGTGTAGGAAGTCATAATACCTAAACATACATATATTTTACAAAGTTGGGATGTATAAACTGCTTTGTAATGCTTTCTTCATTTAACAGTAAATGCTGATCATGGCTTGTAATTGCTATATGATATTCTGTCATATGTTGCAAATATTTGTTCTAAATTTATTGCTTTTTAATTTTGTTTGTTTTCTTATATAAAACCTTTTTATTTTTTGCGTGGTCAAATTTCTTTTTTTAAATGTTATTGCTTTTTCCTTTATGGCATTTAGCTTTGCTTTTATACTTAGAAAGACCTTCTCTAACCCAAGATCAGATTAAAAATTCTCCTATATTTGCTTCTTGATCTTTTATGTTTTAATTGTTTACGTATAACTCTTCAAACCATCTGGAATTTTATTTTGATATACAGTGTGAGATAGGCTCTAAATTTACTCTGTTCTAAATATTTAACCAGTTGTCCCAGCACCATCAATTGAAAAATCTATGTTTTCCCTGCTGATTTGAAATGCATTATTTATCATATGCTAAATACTTAATTTACAAATGGGTTTGTTTCCTGCCTTTCTATTCCATTTCCAGACTGTCTATTTTTTTCTCTTGAGTTCTATCAGTCTCTCTATTCTTTGCCTGGACTACACTATTTTAATTCTTGTGGCTTTTAAAATTCAGTTTAAACCTGACAACCTCCGTTTCCTTTTATTATTTTTCATTTTGAAGATTATTGGCTATCCTTGTCCATTTAATCTTCTATAAGAACTTTAGAGTAATTTAGTCAAGCCCCACCACCCACAATTTTATTGTAATTCTAATAGAGATTGCATTAAAATTTTCAATTGTTTTGGGGAGAATTGACATATAGCTTTCCCATTGGAAGACTTCTTAATATATTCAAGGTATTTTAAAACATTCCTTAGTAAAATTTTGACTTTTCCCATATGTTTCACTTACATTTCTTGTAGTATTCATTTCTATATATTTTATATTTATCATTGGTTATAATATACTATGTTTTTCTGTTATGTTTTTCACTAGCTATCCTTGGTATAGTGGGAAAGCTTTTGATTTTTTTGTTATATATTTTGCAAAGGAGCAACTTACTTCTGTTATTAGTTCTAATATTTCCTCAGTTTATGTTGAGTTTCTTATGTAAACTTTATCTTCCCAAATAGTGATAATTCTGTCTACTACTCTCCCATATTTATATTTCTTTTTGTGTGTGTGGTATTGCTAGTACTTCTAAACTATGTCCAATAATAATAGGTGCTAATAGGGAACCGACTGTAGCTCAATTGGTAGGGCTCCGGTTTACCACATGGTAGGCCCTGGGTTCAATTCCCGGGGGCCACCTAGAGCAGGCAAAGCCGCCGCGGGCAGGGCAAAGCCACCACAAGCAGGTAGGCCGCTGCACAGTGAGCTGACTGGGCTGCAGCAGGGGGAGAAAAGCAGACACAGAAGAACGCAAAAATGAACACAGCACGAACAAGTAGAAAGGGGGGAATATATAATAAATAAAATAAAATCTTTAAAAAAAAATAGGTGCTAGTAGATGGGTTTGTTTCTTTTAACTTCAGTGGGAAAACCTCTGGTGTTTTCCATCAAGTGCAATGTTAACTTTTTCAGGTAGATATTCTTCAACATGTTAAAAGAGTTTATTCTGGTCATAATGTATTGAATTTTTATTTTTAAATTGAATGGTTGTTAATTTTGATCAGAGACTTTTCAGCACAAATCAAAATGATTATTTTTCTTATTTATTATAATGATGTGATAGTTATATTAATAAATGTAATGGTAAGCCATTTTAAACTTTCTGGGTCATTCTGAATTATATTTACTACATTGTTATATTTAGCGTGCTAGTAGTTTTTTTAAGAGTTTTCAATCCTTATTTATAAATGATGGTCTTTATCAATTTTATTAAATAGAACATTTGTATTTTTAAAAATTGAAAAGAAACAGGTGAAATTAATTTTAGTAATTTATTTAACCCAATGTACAAAACATTATTTTTCAATATGTAATCAATATAAAAATATGGAGATATTTTAGTTTTTTCATATTGAGCCTTCAAAATCTGTTGTGTATTTTACACTAGCCACATTATAATATTCCCACCCAGCCACTTATACTAAACCGTGAAGTTGTATTATCAGGGTATTCTTGGTATTTTGCTAGATTCAGAAAATGATTATTTTAAAGAAGCAGTTCTCATTGCCTGAGTTTATTTTGATCCTTAAGTGTTAAATATAAGGAGTAGGTGTAGCTCAGTGGTTTGAGCCCCTGCTTCCCATGTACAAGGTCCCGGTTTCAATCCCTGGTACCTCCTAAAAAAAAAAAGTGTTTAATATAATTCACCCTTAAAATGATCTGTTTTTGAGACATTTTTGTAATTAATAACTTTCAGGTTTATTGGTCTGTTAAAATTTTCTACTTATTGAGTCAATTTTGAAAATGTCCATTTTCCCAGAATGTCATATCTTTCACTGAGATTTTAAATTTTATTAGTATATATTTGCACATAGATTCTCAAATATTTTAATATTTTATGAATATTTGTATCAACTTTTCTTTATGTTTTACATTTATGCATTCTCTTTCATTTTACTTGATTAGAATTGTCAGTGTTTATTCTACTGTTTTGGATGCATTTATAAGTTCTTCTGTTTTTTTCCATTAAAGGTTTTTAGCAGAAGGATGACAGTGTAATTTGGCATCTATACGATGCCATTATGGAAAAGGATTTTTAAGAGAATGTTTGGAATCATGGACTCCAATGATGTTACTGCGATAGGTTTAGCTATCATAGGAAGTAAAATTAGTAATGCATATTGGTTGGCTGGAGCTAGGGGTAAGGGAGAAAGAATAGTCCAGGATGGATTTCAAGTTTATAGCCTCAGTATCTCAAGAGTATGTTTGTATTGTTAATAGAATTGGAGAATATTGTCAAAGTAACTGATTTTGAAAGGTAAGAATAGTTTATTTTTATTCATATAGAGACTGAGGTGACTACATGACACATAGGGGATATAGTCAAGTAGCATTTGACCTTGGAGCTTTAGTCTGAAGACAGAGGTCAAACATGTAGAGAGAGATTTGGGAGCCATCAATACTTAGTCCATAAGCTCATTAGTAGGAAGAGATTCCCCAAGGAGAATGTGTTGAATGGGAAGTTGCAGAATCTCCATATGAACACCTGATTTAGAACCATTGAAAGGTAGGTGTGAGGAACCCACAAACAAACAAACAAGCAAAGAGCAAACCAAGAAATAAAAATAAAATAGCAGAAAAACTTAAAAGAAATAGAATAAAATAACTAGGACATATTATAGCCATTTTCCAAATTTTCTGCTTTTTTCACTTTATTATATAAAAGTAACATAATAAATACTGGAACAACTGAAATAACCAAACAACTCCAATAATACTAAAATAAATTTTAAAAGTGAATAATTTCCCACTCAGCTCCTCCATTTCAACCCCTCCCTCAACAATTTAATGTGTTTTCTTCCATACCCGTCCACAGTCACACATTGGTCTCACATATACATTTGTAGTTTCTCTATTTATCTATGTACATGTATACACACTTCTAAGGGATTTCTTGTTTGGTAAGATTTTTAAAATTACTCTGCAACTTGATTTTTTTCATTTAAAATATAAAATGTACTTTTTCAAAGCCAATATTTTAATATGTACTTACCCTATTTAATAGCTATATTATATTCCACAATATAAATATTTAACTGTTTCCCTCCAATATGACTTTTCAATAGTGTTAGTTCTTTTTTAGTTTTTTTTCCCCACTCTAAATAATTCTCTAATAAACACTGTATGCCCTTATGCACTGGTACTTTTGTTTCTGTAGGCTAGATACTCTAAATAGGATTGCTGATTAAAAGGATAGATTGCCCATTATGTTGCACCATTTATTTCCCAATAAACTTATTTCCCCTGTCCCTAAGATAGCTCCCTTTTCTGTTTTGCTTGTTGTCTTTGCTCATTTTCTGCTCATTGTTTGTTTTATTTTTTTTGCTCATTGTCTGTTTTTTGTTTTTCTTTAGGAGGCACTGGGAACTGAACCCAGGACCTCCCTTATAGGAGGCAGACACTCAACTGCTTGAGCCACATCGACTCCCTGCTCTTTTTTTGTTGTTTTTTGCTCATTGTCCACTCGTTTTTTTTCTGCTCATTGTTTTTGCTCATTGTCTGCTCATTGTTTTTACTGGATGTCTGCTCATTGTCTGCTTGTTTATGTCTTCTTTAGGAGGCACCTGGGACCTCCTATGTGGGAGGCGGGTGCTCAATTGCTTGAGCCATATCTGCTCTATTTTTCCCAATAAATTTAAATGCTACCGTCATTATATATTAAGTTCCTGGATGTATTTGTGTCTGGTTTTGGAATTCATATTCTGTTCCACTAATAGACATGTCTATTCCTGTACTACTTCCATTCTGTTTTGAGAAGAATCACTTTCATATATTTTAATATCTATTAAAGTATGTCCCCTTTAGCTTTTTCCTAGGCTATTATATAACATTTATTCTTTCATATAAACTTTGATATGAATTTTTCCACTTAAAAAGATATATATATATAAATCCTTGTTGAGATTCTAATAGTAATTGAATCAAATGTTTATATTCTTTGGGGGGGTGAAATATATTTTAATGATATTAAATATTCCCACCCAGGAATATGGAATATCTTTCCATTCATACAGGATTTGTTTTTTGTTGTTGATTTTGCTTTCAAACAGACTGAACAGTTTTCTTCATTTAGGACCCATACACTTCTCATTAAATTTATTTCTTTTTATTTAATATTGTCACGATTGTAATTGAGGTTTTTTCCCATTCATAACTGGCTATTGCTATTTTATCTTTTATCTTGTATTTGCATTATATCAAATGTCCATATTAATTTTAATGGTTTTCACTTTCCCTCTTTGGTTTTATAAATATACAATTTTTTTTTTTTTTGGTTACATATCCCCCTCTTTCTGCTTGCTCTTGCTGTGTTCATTTCTCTGCGTTCTTCTGTGTCCACTCTGTCTCCCCCCGCTGTGGCGACATGCCAAGTCAGGTAACCGCTCAGGCGGCTCTGCTCCGTTCACGGGTGAGTCTGCTTCCGTTCATAGGCGGCTTCGCTTCCGTTCACGGGCGGATCTGCTCCGTTTGTGGGTGACTTGCCCTGCCCGTGGTGGCTTTTTTTGCCCTGCCCATGGCAGCTCTGCCCCGCCCATGGTGGCTCACCCTTCTCAAGGCGGTCTGCCCGCTTTGGAGAGGTCCCCGGGAACCGAACCCAGGGCCTCCCATGTCGTGAGCCGGTGCCCTATCCACTGGACTACAGCCGGCCCCCAAATACACAATTTTGTCTGTTGTACTCATTCCATCAGTCACATATCAATTTCAGAATAAATTTAAATGGACACATTTCTCCTAGTAAGAGACCAAGGACTTTAACTTAGGTTAAAAATGTGAAATTTACTTATATTGTTTATCTTATTTTAGTTAATGATTCCAAATTTTAGGGTTTATGTTGTAGAAATAATCAGCTATGCAAAGATTTATGTACAAACATGCTTACCAAAATCATCTGTAATAGCAAAAATTTTGAAATGACACAGTTATCTGATTTGTAGGAATGAATAAATAAATTATATTTCATTTCTAGAATGAAGTATTTTGCAGTCATTAGTGTAATAATTTTAATATTGTTTTTTAGAAAGTATAATATTATATGAAATGTAATGTTAGGTGAAAATATTTGGATACAAAACTTTAGATGATTATGAGTTCAATTTATTTGTATGTAACTATATTAATATTGCATCTGGAACAAAATGACTATGGCTGATATGAAGACAGGAGATTTGAGATTTGTTGTTATTGTTTATTCTCTGTATTTTCTTTTAAAAACCACAAATATTTTTCACATAGAAAAATAAATAAACATTTTGAATTTTTTTCTTTAATTCAAAAAGCTGAGAAAGGAGCTGAGAAAAGGAGAAAGTTGTTACTAAAGTGGGACACAAGTTCAAAGAAAGTTTGTATTAGGTAAAGAGTGATTTCCATGTTTTGAAGAGTAAAGAGCCAGTTGTGATAAGGAAAGAGTCACTGATAGAGCAAAGTCTCAGAGACTATAGGTAATTACAAAAATCAAGTACATAGGTGGAGAGGTCGGCCTCAGGTAGAATATGTTTGGTGGGTAGATAAATAAATGAAACCATGATGTATATTGATTATTTCTGATTATCTCAATTCTGTAAAGTAGATATTTTTATGTGGTTTTCTTTTGAACTTTTTTAAAATTAAAAACTAAAATAACAGACAAAAAACAGCTTAAGAAATTTTGGAAGAGTTGCTCCAAAAAATTCTGTCTAGGCATTTCTATCTCATCTAATCCTAAAAACAAACTCAGTTGTTCCTCCAGTGTTCAGAAAGATATACAGATGAGCACAGATTGGTTAAATGACCTGATCAAGGTCTTCTTGTTAATGAAGAAAATGAAGAGAAAAAATGCTTAATCATATTCATAGTTCATAAAACTATGCCTTGTATTTTATTTTTTTACCTTTAGCATTGATATAGTGCTTTCTTTATATTTTTGTTTTACAGATGAGGAAATTGAGCTTTAGAGATGTTAGGTGAGCTGAAGAACAATTAATTTCAGAACACTTTGGTGAGATGGTATCTGGGATTTGTGCAAATTGAAGTGAGCGAGGTATTTATATATTATAGATGAAATGATTTCAAACTGCCAGGAATAATTTGGCATAGATTGTCAGTAAGCACAGTCCAGTGAACATACCTGAATTTATAGATGGTGGGTGAGGGGAAATTGCCATAAATCTAGTCAAAATACATTTTATTCAACTTACTTCAGTTTTCTCCATTTTTGAAAATCTTGCCCTGACACTAAAACTGAACTTCAGCTATTTATTAAATTTTCCATAGAGCCTTAAAATCTGTAAAAATACTTGTTCCTGAATCTTTGTTTTTTTCTTGCTAATTGTCTCTAGATATTTAGATATACCACTGACTTTACATTTGTTTTTATCAGTGTTTTTCTATTTATGCAATCTTCAGTTCATCCAACTATATTAGCCAGACAAAAGGGGTGCTGATGCAAAGTACCAGAACTCTGTTGGCTTTTATAAAGGATATTTATTTGGGGTGGAAGCTTACAGTCACAAGGCCCTAAAGAGTCCAACTCAAGGTACCATAAGAGGTATTTTCTCACCCAAAGTCATTGCCCATGTGTTGAAGCAAGATGGCGGGTGATGTCTGTGAGGGTTCAGCCTTTCTTCTTCCTCTTAAGGCTCTGTGGCCCCAGCTTCTTCTGATCTCAACTGTAGACTGGCATAAGGCTCGTCTCTATCCCTGGGACACATTTCCTTCCAGCCTCAGTTGCTCTATTCTCTTCACAAGGTCAGATTTAGACTGTCAGGCTCATCTCTCTTCCCAGGGCCTCTGCCGCGTCTATCGAACTGTCTCGCTTCCTCTGTCATCTCTTTTTCTGTGTTCACTTCTGTGTGAGAGTCTGTTTTATCAGCCCACCCAGAGTGCTAGGACTCAAGGCTGAGTCACACTCTAATGACATGGTTGAATCAAAGCCCTAATCTTAACATAATTTAAACACACATCTCAGCTGAATCTAATACAAAGGGTTATCATGCCCAGAGGAACACACCAGTTTACAAACATTATCTATATCTTTTTTTAGAATTCATAAATAATATCGAACTGCCACATCAACCAACCAGCCAACCAGCTAAATTTTATTAAGCACGACTTTGGGGTAGGAAGCCTGTTGGTACTGAGAACACTAATATATAAAGGGGTTCCTATTAGTTATGCAGATTCTCTAATTATGATATTGCAGAATCTGTAAAATTTCATGTAATAGGAAAATAAAGAAATAGTTATGCAAACTATTCACATATCTATCAAGCCTGGAAGCAAATGTAGTTTATTCTGATTTAAAACTTTCCTTTTATAGGGGAGGAAACCCAATTCCACAGATATTAAATTAGTTTTCCCTACATACATACATTAAATAATCTCTAAATTATCCTTAATATGTACAATTTTTATGATGTGATCCCATGAATAATTTCTCTTGATAAGTTTTTCTTATATTTTATTCCTATTATTGTGGGAATCATGCTTTTCCAACTAGAAAATAATCTCTTGCTATTTTAAAAATCTGAGGCAAATCTTCATAATAATATTAACAAATAAGGCAAATTTTATAATTTTCAGTAATTATAATCTCTATTTTAGTAGCAGTAGTAATTAAATTTGATTGTATTTTCCTAATGAGTAAATATGTAGTATGCTTTTGTGGTTTAAAAAATACTAATGTCAAGGCATGTCTAGGATCTTTAATCAGAGAAATTTGAAGTTTTATGTATAATAGTTAACTCCTTCCTGTTGTGATTAAGGCTTATGAGGAAGTCCCTTCTAACAGATTTTACCAGCTTACCATACAGTTCTTGACATTCCTACCACTATCAAACACTTTTTTTCAAATGGAGTGAATTGTTAAAATGCAAGAGAGGTGCCAATGTACATGATGTACTCTTTTAATACCCAGTGTGGGTTAATTTGCAAGATTGTTTTCCCTAGGCATCTACCCAAGAGTTGTGCCTTGAGGGAAAATGGGATTAACCCACAGGTAAATTTTAATGAGGAGAAGGATAGTGAGTTTCTGCAAGTACAGGGAAAATCCAAGGAATAAAGTAGAGGACACTGGGTAGACAGATGCAGAAAGAGGGTAGCAATCTGCTCTTTACTGCCGTTATAAACCTTATCAAATTATATTGCAGTTATATTCAATTCCCCCCAGTTAGGTTGTGAGCGTCTTCATGTCAGAGAAGGCTTTTGTCTTCTTTATTCATGGAACTAGTCATAGTTCATGGTGCATAGTTAGGGTTCAGTAAATATTTATGGAATAAATATAGGGAAAAAATGGGACTCTAGGAGTTCAGGTTTATTACAAGGAAGAAAAAAGGAGAATATGAAGACAAACACTATCAGCTCCACTTTTTTCTTTGGTCAACTTTGCCTTTGGCCAATAGTTGCCCTCTGATTTAGTCCTGCAAGAAGTGGTGAGCTACAAAACTGTCTGTGTAGTATGGTTGGGAAATAGTGTATAGATACCAAGCACAACCAGTTTTCTTTAAAAAGTTTAATAAAATATATTCATCTCCAAACTACTGGTTATTTATAATATTTGGTTCAGAAAAGAACTTGGAATCATCATTAAAATCCTAATTCAACTTGTGTGGTTGAACTAACTATGCTTGGTAGTACTGTTTACTAGTGTTCTGATTGAAAAGAGCATTTGCTTTATTTCAGCATTTTTCCCCTCTGAGTCCAGCAGTGTAATGTAAGAATCAGGAGGAGAAAAAAAAGGGAGAAGGGGGGGGGAGGGGAATAAAATTTGACAGAGTACAAAGAAATGAAATGTGAAAGAAGAAAATTTTAAAAAGGAAAGAAAGAGTTATAAGGAGTCAGGAGTTATTGAAAATACTGTAATGTAAGAGATCTGAACCTTTAGCCAAGTTTGAGGTTTTCTTCAAGTATTTTAAACATCAGGTAAAGGTGTTTTTTTCCTCCTCTTTTATATTTGCTCTCTAATGGGGTTAAAGATAAATAGATAGCTGAACTTAATATTTTTGTGTGAAATTAGGGGTTTTAAATTCCTCCTTTCAATAGTAAGACAAACATTTTGTAAATCAATTTGGATAAAAAAAAATCTGGAAAACATTAACTTACACCTAACAATATTATTTCTTCTTCATCCCCCCCCCCCCCCCGATAGCTTTTTATTGGCAGTGGGCTGGAAAGGGTGATGGAGTTAGCATATATAGACAACACCACACACCAATGTCACCAGTGAAGCGAGAGTCATGGGGAAGACCAGCCTGGAGCCCCGGAAGAGCCCCCTCCTTAAGAGTGAGTGTAGAAGGGGACAGGGGCCTGGACTGTTGAGGGGGCGGCCTTAGAACACCTCTGCTTAGTAGTTATGGTAAGAGATGTAGAGGGACTCGCTGACTGCAGCCTGGCCTGACCACTTGGGGTGTACTTTCCTTGGCAGGTGAGGCTGTTGGCCAAGGCATTCTTGACATACTCTTCCTGGGCAACCTTCTGGCTCTCCTTCTTCCCACCCGAGGCCTTCAGGGCATAGCAGGGAGTGGCCATAGGAGAAGTTCAAGGCCCATGGCTTCAGCAGGGGGCATTGATCAATGCCTCCTCCTCACGCTGGCCTCCAGAGAAGAAGGTGACTCCAGTGACAGCAGGGGGCATGTGCAGTGCAGCGCTGTGATGGTTGACATGGCAATCTGGTCGGATGAAAACTTCTGGGTGCAGGCATGGCCTGAGGTCACCATGATGGACTTCAGCAAAGTGCCTTCCAGGTAGACGTGGTGGTTACTCAGAGCCTTGTAAACAGCAGTTGAAAAGGATTAAATTGTTTATACATTTTTTAATGTCTGTGTTTTCATCTAGGGTTATGGTCCATTTTAAAAATAATTATGCTGTTAGGATGAGGGCAAAGAGGTCTGGTAATTTGCAAGCAACCTATTCTAGAACTTGGCCGCCCTGTAAATGTTTGGGTATGTACTGTGGTAAGAATCTGGAGGACTGAATAGTTCTCTTGATTCCTTCAGTCTCTATTGGCCTGCAAATAAACTAAATTAAGTGCTATTGCCCAAACTAAACCAACGTGCACATTTTGTCATGATGAGTGTAGAGGGTTATATATAAATCTATCATTACTGTGGTTAAAAATGACTCAAAAACATGCCTTACCTATAATTTCTGAATATGCAGGACTGAACTTATCCATTATGTGGAAGTTTCTTTGATTAAGAGCCTTATATTTGCTTGCTTTTAGGAAGCAGAGTACATAGACCTCATTAGAAGATAGCTATTTGGGGATTTAACTGGCGAGATTTGACACTAATTTTCAGAAACAAGTTTTTCTGCACACTATAAGTCCTACTATTTGTCCTTATTTTCCTTTTCACTTATATATATGAATAAAGGAAAGACATAAAACAATAGGGTCTTTGATTTGCCACAGTCCCCTATCTTTGGTGTAGTTCCTTTCATTGTTCATAGATTCTGTGTATTCTTCTCACATGAAACCCTGAGCCAGCTTTTCTTTTGCTCTGTTTTAAATAGTATAATGTTTTTTAAACTGGAGAACACATACTTATAATTTTAAGTGAGTTTTT
>PVKH010002058.1:0-12844 GCA_004027955.1 Chaetophractus vellerosus
TCTTGTGTGTCTTCTTTAGGAGGTACCAGGAAGGGAACCTGAGAACTCTCATGTGGTAGGTGGGTGCTCAACTGCTTAAGCTACATCTGTTTCCCATTAATGGAGTTTTTCAAGGATAGGGAAGACTTAGACATTTATTTTATAGACATTTCTTAAGCAGATATGGTGTGTTGAGCATGTTTGGTGGCTGAATAGAAAGTGCCAGTGGTGACTTAAGAGCTAGGAAACATTTAAACTGGTATCTCCAAATCCAGAACAAGAGAGAGAAAAATCAATGCCACTCTTTTCCATAAATTCTTAGTTTTGTTTTTGTTTTCATAAAACTATTTATATTAATATATAATGGATTTATGATTATTTTAAAAAGAAATAACAAATACATATTTTTAGTTCTCAGTTTTAATTTCTATTGTGGCAAATATTGATACATGTTACATAATCAAAAGCTCTTTGGAGTAGTTAATAATATTTTAAAATGTAAAGGAAACTATACATCTCTAGCAATGCCAATAAATGCAACCATAAGATAAGACTGATCTCTAGTAGTCCTCAACAGAAATGGGAAAACAGAGTATTAGACTGTTGCAGGATAGGATGTTGGTAGTATGATTAGCACCATCAGTCATTCATTTGAAAAACAACTTTTGTTGAACCCATACATAGTGCTAGACATTATGTTAAGTCTGAAAATAAAAAAGAAAAATACAGCCTACCTACAAGGAATCCCCAGTACAGAGAAGAGAAAGACAAATATTTATATGAGCATCGGCAAAAGACTTTGCCAGGGCATAAAAACGAATATAATGTGGTAATTGCTCTCATGGAATTTACAGTTTAATAGTGCAATCCAATTCACCATTTTCTTAACCAAAGTAAGCTCTATGAATCAACATACTAAATTTTATTCTTAATGAGTATAATTATTTAATAGCCTTCAAAGAAATTATATAAGCAGAACAATTCTCCACCAGGGCTTTAAACAATAGAAGAACAACTTTTTAAAAAGTATTTAAATGTTCTTTGATGTTCAATCAATGTCCTATTTTAATTAACAGCTCCCACCTTTTAGACTAACTTTTTGGTTGGGTTTCCGCTCCTCTATCCCACTGCCCATAAGAGTTACAAATTGCCCTAAAGCTAAACTCCAAACTTTCAAGTCTAAAGCATTCATCTCTGGGCCCCAGGTTAAAAAAGTGGACATTCAGGGAATTGTAAAGAGAGAAAGTGGGTTTTACATGGCTTTTTGATGTGATATATATTATTCAACTAAATTGCCATTGTTTTTTCCTTAGGCTTTAAAATCATTTTGCTCCAAACAAGCTTTGATATAAACAGTGGTGCTCGCTTTGGCAGCACTTACACTAACAGGGGAATGTCCATGAATATACTCCAAACAGCACTAAACAACAAAAGTCCCTTAGAAAACAATGTTTTAAAATATCATATTTGAGTGTGAATTTATTACTCTTTGGAACAAAATTTTCCAAGGAAAATTTTATAGGGGAAGCCTGGGAAAATGGGATTTGATACAGCAAAATGAGGATCGCAGCAAATTATCATGAATACAGGACCCCCCAAAGTTTGGTATACCTAGTGGTAGAAAATGTTCCCAATGAAGTCAAATAAATACCTCATCTGTCATTAAGGTTGCAATGGATCTGCCAATTTCATGGTACTGTTGACCCTTTCCCAGGGGTCCCAGAAGAATGAACAAAAATCTGTAATTAAGAAGAAAAAAAAGAGAAATGTTTCAAACTAGAAATATAAAAATAATTTTAGTACTACAGAATCACTTATATTTAAGGAGCCACTGAAGATGGGGAATTTGATGTGAAATCCTTCGTTTTTCATAGCTTACTATTGTTTTGAGACATTTTATAATTACTGACTCTTATTGCTTAAGATCCTTACACAATGGGAATACACGGTTATTTTTATCTCAGTGTTTCTTCATTTAGTTACCCTGTGAACCTACACAGTTGTTGGGAACTGCAAATCTATGATCCTTAGAAAATGAAGGTAGGCAAAAGGAAAACCTGATTAAATCCTTCTGAATAGAAACTAAGAGAACTCACTAACACATAAAATGGAGAACTAGTTGAAAGGGAAAATGAGGTAATATAGGGTTAATAAAACAGGTATATATGAAATTTATATTAACAGAAAAAATGGTCAAGATTCAAAGATCAGGCAGAAAAAAGTGGGAAATTAATGATCTATAAGTCCAATGCTGGAGGAATGAAAATACCAGCCTTATCGTAATATTCCATCTAAATTATGTTGAAAATCTGGCAAACTCATATCACAATTGGTGCTTTCAAAGAAATCAACATGTGCCCTAACTTGGAGAACTGGTAATTGTCTTTTCTTTGAAAAGGTCAATGCTTCAGGGAAATTGTGAAAATTAAAGAATGCCCTATATCCTTCGATATAATTCTATGGTGTTAATTTGTTAACTGGCATATGCTTTTAAGAATTAAGCATATGGCTTTATAAGGTGGACTGAAATTTGTATTAAATCTACCTTCATTTAGTTACACACTTTAGAGCTTCTACCTGCTTTCATATGAAGCATATATTATACAGTCTTAGAGGATCTGACATTAATTTTTGTTAGTTGTAACTGAATCCAAGTCCATTTCTGTTGCATAGTTGTGCCCACTATATATTCAAAACAGAAAGAATTTAATGTGGTGGCAGATACTTTATCAACTGTAATACTTTTAAGGAATTACCTAACCTGTGTATTTCTTGCTATTTTTTGGGCTTTCATTCCATAGGCTATTTATAAAGTTCTAAAAGATTTTCTGAAATTTCTACTATGTGTTGCTTTATTGCCATGGTGTGCCCTTTGTCCTTCTAAGAAAGGATAATTAAGAACCCTGAATGGCTTTCTCTATTCTAGTTGCCTAACTAACCTTCTCACACTTTCCACCTTTCCTAACTAACTAGTATGGTCTTTTGACTCTCTCCTCATGAAGTGGCTCCACAGTGCCCAGAATTTTTCCTCCATTGTTCTCTACACGTATTTTGCTATATCAGTGTGAAATGAGGTCCTCTAAACCTGACACTGTTTCAAAGTGAGGGTATATAACATCATAATGGCTTTTCTCTAGGGAATTATTCTTTTCTTCCCTTTGATATATAGGAACTCATCATTGTCACAAATAACCATAATTTACTCAGCATATACCTCATGCCTTTGCTTAGAAGACTGAAAAGGAATTTAAAACTCTGCCAAAATAATACCTCTACACGTAGTAAGTTTGACGTCTTGAATCTGATCCCAGATTACCAGAAGCTCTGAATAAGTCACAGGTTATACATAGAAAAAAATCAGCCTTAACCACACAGTCAGATTCTACTTTAATGTGCTCTGCTCATTGCTCATCTTTCCCCTTTTTAAATAAAATTTCGTACGTTTCTTAGTAGCCTCGAACAGAATCAGCTTAAACTTCTTTCTATAACATGAATGGTAACCAGATTCCTGCCTCAAGCCGCAGGTCAGGCACAGGTACTGGAACACTGAATCCCCTTCCAGTCAGCCGAGCTCTTACAAAATGGGGCCTCTCCTGGCTGCATCATTTCATAGTTTTGGACTCTCTGATCCATAATGAAAGCATGAAGTGATGTAATCTGCTGTGTTTTGAGTTAAGGGAAAAGGTCCATAGTAAAAACATTCCACAAACCCAGTTGCCACAGCACCTGGACTTCTCATCATTTGAACTTGGCTAAGGCATTCAGTGTTCGGAAGCAGAAGCATATTAGCACCGTCTCAGACAGTTGCAACATCAAGCAAAGGGCAGCAGTCACGTGACAGATATGCTTTGCTGTGGACCAGAGTGGAAGGCTGTATGTATTCAAGAATTACATTTGATGATGACAAAACGGGAGAAACAAAGTCCTCTGGGTATTCATTAGGAACCTAAAGCGCTGAAGCTAATATTCTTTTTTTTTTCCCTAACAACTTTGCCCATGGACAGCCTTGTATCTATAAAATAGGGATAAATGATAACATAATTTAATTCATATAATCCATAAATTATTAGCTTTTATGTATAAATGAAAAACAAATTCAGCTAATGAAATTAAATTTGTACTTTTTACTCAGATTCAACCACACTACCATAATGCTACTACCAGTCACCTGTAGACTCCCTGTGGTATGTGGGAGGCAGTCTGTGTCCAGAGTTGAAACATAAAAGCAAAATTTATACCACAGTGGCTATCCTAATAGAGGCTGTGTTTTGGATGCCTATTCATCCAAGCATAGGCCAGGCCTTGGAACCTTTGATCTTTTTGAGTTTGACCACATTCATATACAAGATCCTAGGTAGCACACACTGTGATGCAAACTTTGAGAAAAACCTAACACTTAATTTTTGTTTTTACCAAAAGTGTAAACAAAGCATTTATATGGTAATACAGACGAAGATACCCAGACATGAGGTTTGAAGTTTGAGAAGAAAGAAGAAAATAGAAAAATAGAATAATTTTAAAGCACATTTTCCCTCCTCCAAAACACGAAGAAACAATAGTTTAATGGATTACACATTAGTTCCTAGATAAAACTCTAAGAAGAAATTATATTTAATTCCTCATTATTTTTCCCTACAAAAATGGTTGAAGGAAAATGTGAAAAATGCTCTTATAGTTTTTACCTGGTTGGAATTGGGACTTCAGCCAGCCCTTGAAGCAATACAGCTGGAGACAACCTGACAAATGCAACTACAGTTCTGTCCAAGAACTCCAGTTCCCCAACTAGGATGTTTGAAGCTTCAGCACCTGGAGGAATCTTTTTCATAAAATGCAGATCAACCTGAATGCATCACAGATTAAAATAATAAGTCAAAATTGGAATAATTTAGTAAGTCACATTCTAGCACAGTTGTTCACATATGGTAACCCATCAATAAACATTGTTTAAATAAACACGCAGTCAATATTTTTGAAAGAATTATCTTTAGTATCAGGAATTTTAAAATTTTAGGGGAGAAAAGTATATATTCTAAATTAAATTAATATGCTTTAACCATAATTTAATTTGCATTTGGCTACAGATTTAAATATTTTATATTACATTACTTTCATTCTTGTATATAATACATTTCTATTATTATTCAAAATATGTCCATTACAAAAGAAATATACTCATGTTTCTCCTTATAGCATAAATTATGACTTAGTCTTCATCACGTTATAGTTATTCTATATTCTTCACCTTCTATACTTAGCCTGATAATTATTTTTTCAATTTTAATTTCTCAGCAAAGAATTTTAGAAACAGCAGAGTAGAGAAAAAAAGAATAAAATTATTGACATTTGGAGTTGCTAAAGAACCATCCATGGTTGAATTTCTGAAATGAGATGTCTATGATTGAAATGAATGCACACAAAAGAAAAGTGATCATTAACAAGAAGAAATGCTAAGTAAATAGTAAGGTGAAGTCTGGAAAATGAAAGTAAAATATCCAAAAGAATAAATATCAATTTTTTATGCATACGACCTCAGTGGAAACCAGTGACTTTAAAACCAATTTTATAAGGCTGTTTTCTCTTTTATCTGATTCATTTGAGTTACTTTTTATGGAAACTTATTTGTAGTGGTAATAAGTTTATCTGCTCTCGTAATTGGTTTTATGATCTCATGTTAATGAGTTGGAGGCCAAACATCAAAGTGAGAATAGCCGAGAGAGAGAGAAAGAAGAGCCTGGCAAATATGGGTGGGATTGAAATTATTGTTTTAGGACAGATAGTTCTTTTGTGGGCTTAATGACTTGGGAATATTTTTTTCAAGAAGTTAAAAAGAGAACAATTTAAAACTCTTGGTATGAGTACCTCAGAGAGATGATAGCCACACTGTAGTGACTAGATTTAATATGTTGCTTTCTGAAATCAAGACCTCATTGCAACTACATGGGAGGCTTGTAACTTTTTCCATAAATAATAAGGATTATATAAAACATAAAACCCAGTACATGAAATATACATTTTATCATAAGGATTAAATACAAAAATAATCTGCAATGATGCATTGAAAATATGAAATAGAACCAATGTTCTATTTTAAAGAAAAAAAATTAATAAAGCAAAACTGCCTCTAAAAAGAAATACATGACAAATAGTATAAATTCCAAAGTTTTTAACCTAAAAATATAAGTCAAAAACAATTCAAAAAGTATATACATGGGATACTGTATACTTTTCTTTTGAAGAATCTAACCTTTTCATTTATAGATGCAAAAGTATTTCTTTATTTTAAAAATTGAAAGTAAATTTCAGGGGGGTATTATGGTATTTTATATTTATTTTTATATTTGTTTTTCTACGTAGCAGAAATGTATGTTACAAAGTGCTTTAAATTAGTAATACTTTATGATTTCACTGTAATGCATAAATTCCCAAAAAGGGAAAAAGATTTTTCATAAACTATTATCCCTTGTAAGAAAAAATAATGAACCTTCATAAGTCTTTCAGAGCCTGAAAGAGTAAATAATTTAGGTTTTCCCACCAATAGAATGAACAATTATAAAGTGATAATACATTAGAATAAAATTTAACAGTGAGAAAACAGCTTTTTGAGCAAATTTATACTTGATAATCAATTTGAGTTATATTAATAAATACTTGTTATAACTTCAGTGAGAAGATTAAGTTCCACATTGAAAACTTTTTCCAAATGTGTTTATTGCTTGACAATAATAACTAATGACAACAATAACTACCAAGTCTGTGCCCCAGGCAGGTAGCAGTTTAAGAAATAACTGCTTTAAGATACAATTTACTTAAATCAAGGCATATATGTTATGCTAAGAGTTTATTTTAATAAAAAGAAATATATGGTCCTTACACATGATTTATTTTGTTCTGTTACATAATATGTAAGAGATCATTGATATCTTTCATTTAGTGAAACATCAAAATACACAGAATTTTATATTTTTAACTTTTATAGTTTATACTTTATATTACTAATTTTAAAGATTTTTTATTTATTTATTACATATTCCCCTCTTTCTGCTTGTTCTTGCTGTGTTCATTCTTGCGTTCTTCTGTGTCTGCTTGTCCCCCTCCCCGTGCAGTGACCTGCCAAGTCAACTTCACCACGCGGCGGCCTGTCTGCTTGTGGGGGCTTGCCCTGCCCGTGGGGGCTTGCCCTGCCCGTGGCGGCTTTGCCCTACCCATGGCAGCTTGCCTTCTTAAGGCAGTCTGCCCGCTCGAGGAGGCCCCGGGAGCCGAACCCGGGGCCTCCTATGTGGTAAACTGGCGCCCTACCAACTGGGCTACAGCCGGCCCCACTAATTTTAAATATACATTAAAACTTTAAAATATACAGAATTTAATTTCTGAATTAGAAATATATCTTTTGAGTCTAAGATACAATAAATTATAGCATATAATATATATCTGGGGTAGCCATTATATTTATTATATTAGCTATGTATTTGGGGGGTAATGTATATTACCTAATTATATTCTTATATTATGCCTGGAGTGACACTCAATATCTATTTTTGTGTTAATATACAATTAATAAACAAACTTAGCTGGCAATGTATCTTTTAATATAGCAAAAATGATTACATTTAAGGGTCACAATTTTAGCCTTTTAAAAATTTACAGCTATCCAAATGGTTCTGATGATGTTGGTTGAATTATATCCCTACAACAATCCTCAAGTGGACTAAAATGGACATAAGAAATCTTGGAAGTTTCTGGTCCTCTGAACAGGGCCTTGAAGGAATCAAGCTATGCTCTTCTAGATTTATGCTCATGCTTTTGGGCTCTTCCATACCTTACCTTTATGCTAAAAAGGGAGAGTTGTTTTATTCTGGACATTTGGTACTTAGACTGTGATTGAAGAACAGTTACATGTGTAAAGAACAATATTAGACAGAAAAGATCATGGTGGAACTAGAAGTATCTGGGGAAACTACATACTCAGAAGTGGTGAAGGTAATATAATTGCAGACTTTAGGGAGAAAGCTTAAGTCTTAAAGCCATTATAGAAAGTAGAAGAAAATCCACAGGGATTCTCTGGAGAGAAATGGTATTGTGACACTAACTAGCCAGTGATCTTGAGTAGCTCTCAATCTCTCTGGGATTTACCTTTCTTACCTACTTAATGAGGGGATGGACAAAAATTCCTATATAGTTTTAGGATTCTATAATCCAACTTTTTATGTTTCACACATTAAAGATAGATGCAGAAGGTAGAAGATAGTTGTTTCTACATAGAAAATGATGTTACGCCTTCTCTGATCTATTTGCAATAAAAGAAAGACCACCAATATTTGAAAGGTACTAAAATAGCCACCTTTTACATGTCAATTTAAAAACAAAGAGACATAGTGTTTTGACACATCTGCTTTTTAAATGCATTATAGGAATCTAAATCCTGACAATTCAGACTATATTCTAAAGTTTTCCTTAAATTAACAAGTTTGTGGACCTATTCATTAGGAAGATAAAATTATATAGAATAGAACACAGTAATAGAGGATCAAGTCCCATGCAACGAAAAAAAAAATACTTTTTTCCCCCTTATCATCTCAAAAGTTCTACTAGGATTTGGAATCTACATATTAAGACTTAAAATATTTAAATGGACAAAGTAACTTGGAAACTAGCTGAGCTTTGATAAATTTGCTACCAGACTGAAATCATTAGGCTAAAAAATGTTAACTCATGCACCTGCAAAATCTGGCACTAAAATTTGTTTCCATGGTGATTGAACATGTCTGCGCTTTTCAATACCCGATTCCTCTGCCATCCCAAGTTAAAAAGCAAGAAATATTACTCATTTTCTATTCCAAAAATAATGGCTTAAGCTATTTGAAATCTTACAGGATTCATTCAACAAATGCATTCCAGGCACTGTTCAAGGCATTAGAGATCCAGTGGAGACTAAAACATATTCCATTCTGGTCTGGTATTTCTTTTTAGCACTTCTACTTACACTAATATTAATAACAGTCGCCATGTTTTATTAAGCACCTACTATATGCTCAGCATTCTACCAGTCACTCTCTCTCTCTCGTCTCATTGAATCTTCACAACAAACCTGTAAATAGGTATTATTATTCTTTTTTGAAAATGAGAAAGCCAAAGTTCAGAGAACTTCTGCAAGATGACATAGTTCATAAATTCTAGAGTTCAGATTCAAGGTTTCAAGCACTTTCTCAAAAATCATGTTCCTTCCCATGTGCCATGCTATAGAGAAGAGACTAGGGAATGTAGACAGCTGGCTTGGAGTACAGCCTTCTAGAAGTTTAAGTTGCCTATTAAAAGATGGAGTGGGCCAATGAAGGCCAATGAACAGAAATACAATAAGGAAGAAAAGGATTATAGGAAAGAAAGGCTATTTTTAACAGTTTTGTACTTTCATTGTTTTGGGGGACCTGGAGGTGACACTACTGTCTCCAATCAGCAGTCTTTATTTTCTTTCAAATATAGTCAAGTATTTTTTAAGGCTGCAAAGATAGGTCACACAACTATAAGTAAACTGATATGGAGACAGAGAATTCAGTGTCAACAGGTTAAATTCTTATAAAAGTAAAAGGTAATTTATTGAAATGATGAGCTATGTGGTATATTAGCATTGTTTTGAGAGTGTTAAATATGCCCTTGTTATACTGTGAATGTCTGCATAAGGAAGTAAGCAACTTGGGTCATCGCTTTTAAGATATCGTTTCAAGTTAAGAATACAGAAATTAAATATATGGCAATTTGAGATAATTTTAGTCCAACTTGCAGATGAATGAAGATGTAATGTTTTAAAAGGAGATTTCTTGGAGTGGCCAATGGAATACATTTGAAGTGGCTTCATATTTGAGTCACATGTCTCCATAGGGTGAAATGAGCTTTGAACCACTGTAGAAACATAGCCGGAATGTGCCCTCACCTCTCTCTCTTGCTGGTGTGGAGGTCCTTTTTCATGCCTTTGTTTCATCCCACATGGACTAGTATGCCCCTTTTGTTGGCCTCCCAGTCCCTGCACGCATAATTAACAGACTTAAGCTGGTACAACCATGCTCCCACAGAGACTCCGCCAGGCACCAGAGGGAGAACATGCATATAAGTAGACCTAGATGGTTTAGGTATTGGCAGCTGGATTCTGAAACAGCTCCAAGAGCTGATTGTTATTAATCTTTGCAGAACCTTGATTCAGGCTACTTCCTCTACCGCTGCCTCCCATTCCCACCTCCTCCCACTGTTACAATCATTGCCAGTGTGACGGGCTTTATTAAAATATCACTCTGAGATACTACTGTTTCAGCCACGCAGACAAAGAGAATTGCTGAACCTTTTCATTTTTGGCCCAATATTGAACCCCCTCACCTTTCATGTTCAATTGTTTGCTAGAGCCTACAATGGCACATACACAAGAAATTTGCTAACCAAAATTACGTTATTTTGACTGACTCATAATTTTCCGAGTAGAATACATTTAAGTAAATGATCACATGTTGAATTATTTACAATTAGATGCATCCCTCAACATAGTCAGTCTTTATTATGTTTTTATAAAAATTCAGCTTAGCCTTATTATGCTCCAGTGTTTTCTTATACTAATGTCTTTCTACAAATTACAATGACAATGAAGCTTTAAATTATATGTTTAGCTTTTCCATAAATATAGGGACAGTGATTTTGAAATAAAAACTGGCAAAAGTTTTTAAACAAAGAGATTAAACTTCTGTTGAATTCCCTGTGAAGTCCTGTTACTTTTATTACTGGAAGAGATGCATTATACCAAGTGGCTGAAACGTGAGGACTTTGCATAAAACTTACACATTTGGTTTTTTGAATAAGCAAAACTTTACACGTGGAGTTAAATGTTAACATTATCTATAACAATATCAAGCTTTGGCTAAGGAACAAAAATATGTGCTTGCAAAAAATTTTGTCAACACATTTTAAAAATGGATAGTAATCTCTAGTAGTAATTCAGCAGCTTACTTAGACGAAAGGGGAAAAAGCTTACCTTGCTAAAGTCAACAGTGCTGTTTTCTCTGCTCACATCATTTTTATTTTCAACACAGGCTGGAGCAGTCTGAGGAGAAACAACCTGACCTGCTAAAAGAGGTTGTTATTACAGAATACAAACAATTACTTACATAATTCTAGGCATATTGAGTGAAATATTAATTTCAATTAAACTAGACTAACAGTTTTCTTAATGAGTTTATGATGTAAGCATGAAGGGTCAATATACATGGATCTATATCAATACAAAAATTCTTATGTCAGTTACAGATAGAAATGGGAGAATACAGTAAAGAAAATTTAAGCCATTTCTCAGATTAAAACTCAAATGGAAATGGGCCGGCTCGATAGCCCAGTGGATAGGGCGCCGGCATACCACATGGGAGGCCCTGGGTTCGATTCCCGGGGACCTCTCCTAGCGGGCAGACCGCCTTGAGAATGGCAAGCCACCATGGGTGGCCGGAGCCGCCGTGGGCAGGGCAAGAAGCTTCCACGGACAGGGCAAGAGCCGCCACGGGCAGGGCAGGTCGCCCGCGGATGGAGCGCAGCCAGCCACCCGCGAACTGAAGCAAGCGCCGGCCGTGAACGGACGCAGAGACCGCCCACAAGCGGGGAAAGCCGCGCCTGCACAGTGACCAGTCTCGGCGCGTCGCCACAGCAGGGGGAAGGGGAGATATGTAATAAAATAAATAAATCTTAAAAAAAAAAGACAAAAAAAAAAAAAAAACCTCAAATGGAAAGATTAAGAACTCTATTAATACCTTCTAGAAAAAATTTAAATCTATGATGGCTTTGAAACATCAATTTCTAAATTTCAAACAAAACTAATGTAATATTAAAAAAAGAAAGATAAATCTATGAAGATTTAAGCTCAAACTGCAGAATTGGTAACAAAGATTTTTAAAAGGAGGAATATTTATTCTAAAAAGATCATAGCATATTTCTAGCTTCTACTGAATATAAAAAACAAACCAATGAGAAAAAGTTTTCTGACATTAGCTTTTAGAGATTACTATCTGAGATGTTCCATTAAAAATGCCTAACTCATACAGTGTAAACACTGTGAATATGATTTTATATCTACATTATTCAATAGCGTAAACATAGTGATACTAGTCTGTACAAGAAAAGATCAATAATCTTGAATTGTATAGTTTTTTTCCCATTTTATGACAAAAATTAATGGGATTTAATTAATTTAATGATTTATTTCATGTGGTGTATTCCATTGTTTGCTATCCCTCTTTTTCTCTAATCTCTTCCATCTTCATTTTTTACTTTGCTGTTAAATGAGTTTTGGATCGTATTTATGATCGTAACTCATTGGCTCCAAAATACTCTTCTGATTCTCATCAGTCTTAGATGAAGGGAATACGCTATCATTTTGCCTAGCTCTTCTCTCTACTTCCCTAAGTTGCAGCTTCAGTTAAAGTTCACCTTTAGTCTTATCTCCACCAACTACTGCAGTCTGTATTTATCTGAACTTCTCAGAACTCCTGGCATAGATGCAAATAAAACCTTTACTTTTAAATCTCTATCAAAAAACACATATTCTTTATTGCCTAGAAATTACCATGTGATTAATAATATTAATTATTTACTTTCAAATATTACTATAATTTTGATTTTTAGACTTATTCTTTCAGGCAGGGGTTATTCATTTATAGGTAACATATTTTTTTAAGGTTTAAAACTGTTATATTGCCAGAAAGTCAAAGGCTTAAGCTTCTTGAACTTAAGTATTTCTCTGCTTTCACTAAATAAAATAAAATAATACATTTGGTGAAGATAAAAATAAAACGTCTAGGGCCCGGCTAGATAGCTCAGTGGATAAAGAGCGCACTGGGATACCACA
>PVKH010002058.1:12944-28370 GCA_004027955.1 Chaetophractus vellerosus
CGCCTGCGCAGTGACCAAGTCTCGGCGCGTCGCCGCAACGGGGGGGAAGGGGAGATATGTAATAAAATAAATAAATCTTTAAAAAATAATAATAATAAAAAAATAAAATAAAATAAAACGTCTATTTAAAGGAAATTCACCTCAAACCATGCACAAAAACTCTGATTATAGCATATTTCAAGGAGATATATAGAGATAGATAGATATAGATAGATATACTTTGCAGAAATGTCTGACTTAAGCTCCATATCTTATTTTCATTCTCCCATTTCCAACTGCAATGTGCAGCTATGACTGTGAACTATTCATTAGCAGCCATTCAATTTACCATTCTCAAAAGAATAACTGTAATTTTAAAAAAAACTTTTACATAATGTATTTGTGCTACTAACAGATGTCTTCAATCACCAGTTTCACATCAGTTCTCCATATTTCCATGAGTTAGAACATTAGATATATTTAAACCTAAATTTACTGACTGCTCTGTAAAACTGAGTGGTGAAATTCAAGGCATAGAAAAATAAACATGTATCTTCCTTTTTGTGATGATTTATTTCATATGGTATATTCCATTGTTTCATGGAAGAACAATTATTTAATTCCATCAGCAAACATGAATGTCAAGCCAATACAAAATCATCAACTTTGAAGATACTGGAATTGCAAAGAATATATTGTAACTTAAAAGTTTGAGAAATGAAATAGCCTATGTTTTTATTTTCATACTTTAAGCAGAACATTTCAGAAATTACCTTCAACTCATGCAATATGTTTAAAATATTGGTATTTGTAATCTTCTTATAAATATTAATATATTTGGGGGGTTGTTATTCTACCCTATTCTTGTCCTAAGAATATGAAAAAAAATTAAATATTACATCATAAAGTTGATAATTGGGAAGGGATTTGGAAATTATTTTTATGACTACTTTCAGTCATATTGATAACAACCTAACCAAGGGGATTTATCTAGCAGGGGACATATTAGACGACAGTAAAGGCTTTGCTAGTTCTAGATTCCAGATATATGCTTATAATATATGCTTATGAAGGAAAAAGCATAAAAACTATGAGCCTGTGATTTTGGAATATATGCCACAAATTTTATATAATTTATATTTAGGGATAGTATTTAAATATTAGTAGTAAATATTAGTAGTTATATATATTTAATCATAATAAAAAGTCCTGCCAAGTTTGAAGAGCACTCTAAATCTTGGTGTTTTTCTAAATATACACAATAGTAGGTTAAAATGAAATGATGCATGCTAAATGTGTATATCTTCAAGGCAGTATCTGACAATTTGGAAGAATACAGAAAAATGTCTATGTATTAATATTTAAAATTTTGACAAGTTTGGTTTAGGTTATTTTTTTAAAGAAGTTTTAAAATAAAGCTTAAAATTTTAAGCTTTAGTTTTAAATAAAACTAAAAATCCACACATAGATTATAATCCATAAAGCTATTGAAAAACTCATAAATTAAGAAAAGTTTTATTATTTGGTTATCAATTAATTTCTATTAATAATTATTAATCTTCATCTAAACATTGATTAGTTTATTCCAAATTTTAACTGCCTTTCAAAGAAGAGGATAGGTTTGAATTTCACAATGAATTTCATTAACTCAATTACTATTACATAGGAAGAATCAGTAAATTTGGGTTTTATAAAGGCATCCCTTATTTTCTAGCTGAGTTCTAGTCTAAGGCATTTTCAGGCATAGGATTTTTACCTTCAGGTAGAAGTGAGTATGTTTGCTAATAGAACAAGAGAGACTTTACTAGGAGATTTTCCCTAGCAAAATAATATAAAGTTAGAAGTTAGCACTCAAATGTATGTATGGAAGTTTTATGAGCACTAATAGTTTATGGTAATCTTTCTAATCGCTATGCCACAATGCTTGCAAACAAATGTTTTTGCTTATTTCTTTACATTACCTTTACTTTGCCCACTGATGACTGTCAATATTAATATTTCCTGTAAGTGAATATTATTGCAACGTTTTATTACATATGCTATAATATGTAAATAAGTATGCGGCATTAAGATGACTACCCATAAACTGGCAAAAAATTAAAACATTTATTTACTTAGTAGGTTTATTACATTCAGGATAAATTATTCAAAACTGATGAAAAGTTGATACCATTAGTATTAATTGGTAAATGTCCATGACTATTTTAATATAAATATTTGAAAAACCTAACATCATCCTTCTCTATTTATCACTTAATTTTATTTTCTGATCTGTTAAACTCAATGAATTCTTCATCCTAAATTCAAAATTCTAATATTTGTTGTACATCTTATCAATTAAACTGCATATCATGTAGTATTCATTTCAACAACTATTTGAATTAAATTTCCTTTGAGTTCTGAACTCATTTATATTTTAGATCTCCAACTATGGATCCTATTTTGGTCAGATAAAAAAATTATTATAGAACATGGATTTTTCTAGGGCAAATCATAAAAGATGTGGGGCAAGCATAGGAGAATATTGAGAGCAATTTGAGTGACTACTAACTATAAAAAGGAAGTTCTGCTTTTCTTTTTGTTATACCATAAATTTTTCAGTAATCCTTTTGTGAGAATAGCAAAGCCATTTCCTTCAGCATAAAGTTGCAGGAGGGGGAAGATGAGATTATGCCAAAAGTACTATTCTATGACTTTAAATAATGTCAGAATCATTAAAGCAACTCAATATTGAAACACAACTGCAAATATGTTCTCAAAGATTTTGTTGAATATTATATTATATTAACTCATTTAAGTCATTACCTATAGTTCCTCTTTAAATTAAGTTATATACAAGAGTATCATAAAACAGTAGCTTTTTCATTTCTATTTGGCCAAATTCAAACCAATAGGAGAATAATACATTGCTTAAGTATATCATTATTTGTTATTGCTTAATCCACATGTACTAGAAGGAAACTGGGATGAAGACACGGAGGTACATTACTCATTACTATTACCCTGGAGACCAAGCTGGTTTACACCACCTCAGAAACCTTCAACGCATTTAGAGTACCCAAAGAGTAGGAGATGAGGGAGGTACAGAGATGAGATGAGCCTGTTAGAGACAGACACAAGACAGAGCAAAATAAAGAAATATAAAGATGAATGACAAAGTTACATATATGTGTAACAATACATTTATTCATGGGAGTAGAAAACATGAAGAAAGAAGGGCTAAATATTTAGAAAATGCTGATTATGTGAGTTACACTTCTAAAAACATGAAAAGTATGCACATAATTAAACTTAGAGAAAAACTAGTATGCCTGAAAGTAATTAATGCAATACAATAAATAACAAATGTAAACACATCATACTAGAAATATTTTTGTTGTTCAGATCTAGCCTGACATAGGAAAGCTTGACATTCCAAAAGTCGATAACAAAAATACAGCCTCTGAACAGACCCATCAGTTGTGTCAACAATGTCATCTTGATTTTCTTGGAATAGTGGAAAATATAATCTTTATTAAACAATGATTAATTTTGTCATCTACATGAATCTTTTAATATGTTTTCTTTCAAGTATTTCTAAGAATTATTATTTGAACTTTATTTTTTTCTTCAAGGGTAAAGCATTGTAAGGGGTAATTTTTAAACTCTTGGTATCTTATTTTATGAGACCACAGTGTTTAAAAAACAAGAAAGCATAGAAATATTTGAACATATAAAAATAGTGTGCATCTGAAAATAAAGTCCAGCATTTGTAAAAGAAGTAATTATAAGCGACAAAAATGATTTCCAAAAGCCATAAATACAAATCATTACAATACATATGTACCTCGCTTTAAGGACTGGAATCTATCCAAGCCTAAAGAGTCAAATTATATCCCAGTCCTCCAAATATAAATGTTATCCAGTACCCTATGGCTTTGAGCAGTGAGCCAAAGACCCTCTGCTCTGTAACTCCTTTTGAGATCCTAAAACGAAAGGTGCAACTGGGAACTATTCAGGTTAGGAGGGAGAAAAAAGGAAAATAATCAAGTTAGAAATCATTAATAAGGAAGAACAGAGTAGAGTGAAGACACTCTGTACCTAAGGAAACTAAGAGCCCAAATTATTTTTTAAAAGATAAAAGTTATCACAAAGGTAATTATATTTTAAAAATAGATTTATAATACAAATCTCTCAAAATATAAATAATGTAGGACTTAAATAATAAATGCATATACTGATATATTTTACTTTCTAGATAACTTAACATAAAAGACTTGTTTTTATTTTTAGAAAATCTTTCTCATTTCAAAGGAAACACTTGAATATACTTGATATATGTTTTTTGAGTGATTTCCACCCATATCCTTTTCAGGGTCCTAATGTCAAAGTAGATATTATTTTTCTATTATTTTTGCTGTTGTTTTGCCAAATGTAACTGTCACTTTTTATTGAAACATCAGAATCAGGCATTTCATTCTCACAGTTTTGATGCTTAATGAAAAGTGAAAGTTAAACACAGCATGGTGGCATTAAAAATGCATGGTGAATCCATAGCATCCTGCATTTTAGCCCTGAGCAGAATGTGCAGAACACCAAGAAAAAAAATTATACAAAAAGTAAAGTAAGTATATTTGGAGGTGAGACTGACAAATATCACAAATCACTAAAAAGCTCTGAACAAAAGAGTGTGCACTAGGAAAGGAAAGGAGCAAGGAAATACATTGTGTTATTAATCTAATCTGTAAAACAGAGAAGATCTATATTTGAAATATACTGTCTGAATGTTTAACCCTTGGGAGTATTACCAAGTTAGCTAGCTCAAGGGAAAAATGAATTTAAAAATTCTATATGACTCTTTTCGATTGACTGACATAAGAATCCATTAGTTTTGGGGGGAATTTCAATTGCTTTACCCCCATAGTAAAAGCCTATTAAACAAAAGGAGGGTATTTATTTCTACCCTATGCTTGGAAAGGACAATGTTTCCTGTTTTAAAATTTCTAAAGACTCCTCACTCTATTAATTCCTATTCTATAATCTTAAAAGAAAAGTTTCCTTTTTTCACATGAAATCCTCTACTGAATAGATTTTTTAATAGTAAGGGTATTATTTTTTTATCATTTTGTATGTTTTTGCATCTCTCCATACTAGTGGGCACAGAACCTAAATCTCCATTGCATATTTTGAAACAGAATGCAAAAGCTATATTTATGGCTATGAATTTGATTTGTTTGTTTATCTAGAGTTTGCCAGTTGTTCAAGATCATAAGTAGATTGCAAACTTTAGTAAGAAAGGTCCTCTGCACTTTTTTCCACTTACGGGTAGGAGATTTATTTCTAAATTGGTGACGTCTATATGTATTTTCAGAATTCTCAACACACATAGTTATACAAAGTGTGTGAGGAAGCAAAACAGAGTCACAAAGAGGTGTTATAAGCCTAGGCTTGGAAAACCATTTCTAATAGCATACTCTACAACAATACTTAATTGGATATATGAATCTTATTAGAAATGTTTTCAAGTTTTTATTACCCTAATGTATGCCTCAGGAAGATGTGTATGTGTTCAGATAAAGGCTGATTTTTCAGATGGCAACAGAAGCACTTCAGACTCTAGCTTTCAGAAAAACTAAACAATTGCTTCAATAAGACAAATAGCAAGCTCTAAGACCTTATATCTATACCTATCAATATGTAGAATTGTGATTCGTGGCTATACTTCTATCATCACTTCTTATGTTTAACAGACGTTTAAAACAGTAACAAACAGTATGTCTAGGTCTACATAAAACAATGAATGGTTGATCCAGTAAATACACCCCTCTCTTCTCCATCCCTGCCTCCCAAAAGACAAAATGCGGTAAAATTATTTCTGTAGTAAACATTATCCCAATGAAACTTGAGGCATAAGTTATAACTAATTTACAACCCAAGACCTTTGCCTCTTTTAATAAACACACATTCTTCCTATAGACACAAAATTTATATTTTGATTTCCAGTAAAAGTAATGAAATGAATGCAAAAGTTTATTCTTTATTCTTCAAAACTGTGCTTGTATTTATTGAGCATTAGGTCATGGGTATATTTTAATAGGTTATTTTGAAACATGTAAACATAAGCTCATATTCAAAATTAGTAAATATCTGTGCCTGTTTTCTTAACATCACCATAAAAACTAGTATTGTAGCACAATGAAAGCACTACATTTATAATTCTCTTAGAATATAGAAACTTTAAGTTTTTCATTTTTATGTATATTTAAGGCAAATTATGATTTATGATATGAATATATTTTAAATTTACAATGTGACTCAAAGTAAACAAAACCTCTTCAAAGTAGTCAGTGGAATCTACAAATTCAAGTTGGTATAGACCATAATGTATCCATAACACTTTTAGTGAACTTTATGTATGAACAACTACAGACTCTTCTATAAATAATAGTTTAGATCCAGGCACTGCAGGCTCTTCAAAAATCAAATGAGTATCTCAAAATGTATTTTTCCATTAAGAACTGGTTCTATAAGAGATAAAAAATATATCTAATTATCTTAATCTATTTATTAAAGCACTTCTATATATTTGCAAGAATTTGGTTGAGTAGTATGAAAACTGGCTGAAATTACCATATAAAGCAAAGCCTGGAGAAAGCTATTTTTCATGCATTTATATTTAAGGTATCTTAGAAGCTGTTGCAAATGGGAATGAAATTATTTAACATAGCTCATGCTGTCAATATTATATCTGTTTTAATCCATTGGTGGAAATCAGAATCTTTCTAGTAAATCATTAGAAAAATATTTTCATTGATTTTTATCTTTTAGATAAAAATTTATATCATTCTTATGATAACTTCATTTTCCTGTGAAGGACTAATGGAAAGGCTGGATGATAACAGGAAGTTCCTAAGCAACTTCTTTACTGTGAATGATGAAGGGCCAAATGGATGCAAGGCGAGAACAAAAAATACAGGAAAGATAAAACAGCCTGAAGCACAAAGCATAGGAGTAAGTTATGACTGTTAGAAAACGATGGTGGTCATCTGTGTTGGCAAGCGTCGCTGGTAAATAGGGTGGCTCCACGGACACTGAAGGTGCAGCACTGCAAGCAGCTCTGAGTCCACGAACTGACAATCCGTCTCTCTACATGCATGGTCAGGGCCACAAACAGTGCACTGGCTGCCCTTTTCAATCATTTTCTCTATGGAATTATTTGCCTATAAGTAACATGAAACCAGTATCTTTTTCCCACAAAAACTAAATGGCAATTCTTATTCACTTTAAATAATAGACCATCTATGGCATAAGTCAAAGCATTGCTTTGCATTCTCAAGCTATGGGGTCTTGTAAGGGATGCAATACATTCTCAGGTTATGCTTCCTGAATTTGAATCTATAAATTTCTTTTGCATTCTTTCATGAGCCTTTCAGGAAACTCAAATTCTTTGTTAAAATTTCTAGGATTTGATGCTTGGTTAAGACTGTATATGTATATTGAAAGAACAATTCCACTACAACAATCTCAACTTTGATAAATCATTTTCAAGCAAAACAAGAGACAAAGTGCACAGTGAGGAAACATTTACCATTTTTATCCATGGAATTTGGTTCTGATTGTTTCTTGCCAATATCAGCAAAGGAACGAACAATAGGAATCCTGTTGGTGAGTTTTTTCTGATTCTGGTGGTGATGCTGTTTCATCAGTGCCTCATGGACCCTGTGACGTACGTCTTCACTGAGCTGACCTGAGCTCACTTGTTGGTCAAGGACCATATCTGAAGAGAGAAGACAGGAAGAAGATGAGTACGTCTTTCCTGCCGTATGTGTGCCAGCGTTGAACCACTGAGTCCAAAAATGCATATCCATAAGAATATTATTCATCTTAAAATAGGAATGAATTCCTTTAAAACATCTAAGTATGGACTTATATCCAGATGCTTATCTTCTTTGGGGAAGTGTACAAATTTTCATTACGAACCATTCAATTTTAAATATGTAATGTTCTTGTGGAATATTACTTTGCCAATGGATGTAGTTCTATTGAGAAGAAAGTGCCTTTATGGTTTCCATGATTCACACTAACAGGAGAGAACAGAAGTAGGGGTAATATCAAAGTATGTTTGAAATTGGAAAGTGGTTTCACACATATTTTAATAAGGTTTTCTCCCATTTTCTAGTATAGAATAATTTGTTTCCTCTTCAAATGAACAGAAGTCCATCTGTGAAAATATGATGCAAGGTGGCCTAGGCAGCTACCCAGTCCCCTGCATTTGAAGAGAAAACAAGTCTCTTGCACATTGATATAAAGTCAGCCCTTTCTCAAATTTTTCTTGAAAATGTGTTTAGATTACAAAGGTCTTCCATAAGTTCAAAACAAAGAATAAAAGATGAGATTTCAAAAGACTATAATTAAGTAAAGTGGTATTTAACATACATTGTTGTCAGAGAAGCCAAGATAAGTAAATGATTAAAGTCATTGTAAATTTCTTATTAATATAAAGATTTGCCTCAATAAACCTCAGTGTAATTAATTTGACTTTTGGTTATTAAATATCAACTTTATTTGGTTTTCTGAGACAGACTCATTATGCAAAGCAAATACAAGGAAAACCTTTTCCTTCCACTGCCATATTCAGTACACTGAAAGTTTCAAAATTAGCAGGGTGCTCCATTTTAAACAATGTTCCTTTCAGGGTGAAAGGAAAATGATCTTGGAAGACAGACTTGGTCACTCTACCACGATCTACCTGTGTGGCCTTGTAAAGCTGAATAACATCAGTGTCCGTAGAAGTTTTGCATTGTTTATGAATTCCAAAAATAGATATTGCATTATGTTTGTAAACTGGTCTGTTCCTCTGGGCATATTTGATTGTGTTAAATTCAGAGGTTTCACTTTTACTTAATTAAATTATGATTAGGGCTTTGATTGGGCCAGTCAGTAAGATGTTGAGTCCCTGCCTCCTTGGTGGGTGGGGTCTCACAGAGAAAACTACATGGCAGAGGAGTGAGTTAGAGTTTTGATCCTGGAGCCCGGGAAGTAAGCACACAGAGAAGCAGATAGGTGAAGAAAGAGAGAAGGCTCCATCAAACACCACAGAGGCCCTGGGAAGAGAGACGAGCCGTTCACCTGATAATTTATAGCTGGCCTTGTGGAGAGAACAGAGCAGCTGAGCCTGGAGAGAAATCAGTGAGACTTATCCCAGCCTACAGCTGATATTGGAAGAAGCTGGGACCACAGAGCTTTAATAAGAAGAGGGAACCTGGACCCATGCAGACGTCAGCAGCCATCTTGCTCCAACACATGGCAACAGACTTTGGTGAGGGAAATAACTTATGCTTTATGGCCTGGTAACTGTAAGCGTCTATCCCAAATAAATACTCTTTTAAAAAGCCAGCAGATTTCTGGTATTTTGCATGAGCACCCCTTTGGTTGACTAATACAGTGTCCTTATCTGGAAAATAGAAATGATAACATCTATATTCTATGTCGTTGCCAAGACTAATAACACTGATATAGAGTACCTCTTTGAAATTTCCATTATGTAGGTTAGTGGTCCCTGGTTTGAAATTTGTGGTGGTTTAAATATATTTATTTGTATTTTATAATACTTTATCAAGTAAAGGCACAGTTGAATTTATCAATAACAGAAAACCTAAGTCAAACTGGCTAAAATAAATTTTATTGGACCATATAAAAGAAAGTCTGAAGTTAAGGCTGGTTCTACTTTCATTTCTTTGTGCTTCTGTCAGCTTCCCTCTCCTCCATGTGTTAGCTTTCACCTCAGGTTAATTTTCCTCATGGTCACATGTGGCTGTCAGCAGCAACCAGGAAATATGTACCTTTGTTCATATACAGTGGAAATAGATTAGTTCTCTCTTAAGAGAAAAGTTCTTTTTCCTCTACCCAGGAAAAATTCTCCTAAGTCCAAATGACAGTCCTGCCCATCCTGAACCAATCACCAGCAAAGGAGATGGGAATCCCATGATTGGCTGAGACAAATCAGGGCCTTTCCCTTCCCCTGCAGTCAATTCTCTAAACTAGACGTAGGCAAACTTTTTTCTGTAAAGAGCCAGATAATAAATATTTTAAGCTTTGAAAGCAACATGATTTCTGGAATAACTACTTAACTCTGCCTTTGTAGCACAAAAGGAGCCATACACATATACACAAAAGAGTGTGGATATATTCTAATAAAACTTTATAGATACAAATTTGAATTTCACATAATTTTCACATCGGCAAATCTTACTTTAATTTTTATTGTTTTCGAACGTAAAAATATGAAAACTATTCTTCGTTCACAAATCCTACAAATACAGACAGGAAATAGCTGGCAGGAAATAGCTGGCCCTCAAGTTGTAATTTACTGACCTCTGCTCTATCACTTTGCAGATTACAGTGGAAAAAGGGAGAAGGGATAAACCATAAAGTCCACTATAATTACTTTCAAAGTCCCTTCAAATTCTAAAAATGTGTGATTCTGTAGAATAATATTTAAGTCTTTATCTCAGTTCTTTGGAAATCAGTTGTTATACTACCGCTGAATTCATCTGAATTAAATGAAATGATAAATTGTCAACATATATGTCATTGCATTGAAACTTTGCTAAGATGAAAAATGTATGTAAAATATGTATTACATATTTCACAGTGGGAGTTGTAAAGTAGGTTATTAAAATACCAATAGGATATCATTATAAGGTAGTTTCATCTATAGTCCATTATATGTACCCCCAGTTCAGTGTTTTAATTAGAATCCAAGTCCATCACATAATAAAACTGGCACATGTTTGTGATTCGTAATTTCTACCAAAGCACAATCTTCTCAAGCTTAAACACTATAAAAATCCACAGGTCATTAGTTTCACAGCTTCTTAGAGATAAGGTCTTTATTTGAAAGGGAAAGTAAATATGAAAAAATCACCCATCTGTTCACCAGCCAGACAGAAATACACAGTAAACTCCCCAGACCTCTGAGGCATGACTGCATCAAATAATATCCTAATGAACTAGAAAAGTTAATCACCTTGCTTAAGAATATAATTTATACCAGGATGAGAGCTAAGTACCAAAGGGAATCTGATTCACTAATCATTTACATTTTTTGCTTCACCACTAGTATTAGCCTTGAAAAGTAGGAAAGGATAATGGACCATAATGGCTTTGGGCCCAGATCAAGTCCTACAGTCTCAGCAGACTATGACGCCTAAATAATACAGTCTAACCTGCCAAAGCACAAGGCCAGGATGTAGATGAAAAAAGAAGCAAGAAGAAAAAGGATAAATAGGGCATACTTTTCTAATAATAAGGCTCTAGAAAGGGTAATCACATTTGTGTAAAAATGCCTCAGAAAATCAGATTATTTTCCATCCTAATCAAGAAATTATTTTATCATAGTCAATCCATCTTGACTACTGAATGAAAACCCTACAGACCATGGGATTTTGCAGATTCTATATAAATCTCTGCCTCTTTATAAATTAACCATGTAAATGTAAGTGCTTTGAAAACCCACTGTCTTAACTTTAAAAGATGTTAGGGAGGAGTGTGGATTTCGAGAGGTCTAAATTCTCTATTTGTGTTGCCTGCACTAACAGAAGTTTGTATACCAAAAACAAACTACCATAACAATACTTACTTTCCAAACCTAGGTTTGTAAAAGCACAGGCATGATATATATGGCCATTTCCATACCCCTAAATCTGCAGATTTCATTCAGTGGAACAAATTGTGGACTTTTTCTTCAATAAAGGATTTTAAACAACAAAGGTTATTCTGAGAAATTGGTAAGTATGATTAATAATCTGTCCATGGTACTTAGTTTGGTTTTAATGTCTTTCTAACTCTCACTGAGAGAATTAGGTTAAAATACACACTCTGTCGAGAGAATATTTCCATTATTAATCTTCATAATGCTGAACTTCAAAGAGATTAATTTAGACTATAAAGTTGTGAATAATTTATATGAACATAATTAAGGCACATTTTAACAGTAAAAATAAATTGTAGTAAGAAAGTACATCTAGGGAATTTTGGATTTGAAAAGATTAAATAACATTTTGAAGGGAAAGTTTAAATTTCTTCTGAGTTCCCTGAAATTTGGGAAATAGATATAGTTTAAATTAACTTTGTCCAAAAGAAAATCCTACTTTAATTATACCAGAAATTCCTGACAGATCTGTCAGATACAAATAGGATTTTCTCCTACTAAGTCTACAAAAATCTCTTTAAGGAATTATTTGAGTCTGTTAAAAACCTCTCAGAAGGTTAATATAAAAATCCTTAACCTCTGGATCATATTTTTCTAATAGGAAATGTCTAGAAAACATTAATGTTGCAAATCTATGCATTATCAGGGTATTAAAATTTAGTACCCTTAAAGATAACTTATTAGATATAGTTTTGGAAAATACAAACTAGTGACTAATACATGTTACTAACTGCCTGAAATATAGAAAATAATGAAATAGAAAGAAAAAAGTTCCAGTGTTATTGTCAATCACCCTAGTCACAAATTTTCATGAAATAGAAGAAAAAAATATAATTACAGGTGAGTGAAAAGAAATTATTTCCATTTCTGCAAATGTCACCTATGATATATACTTTTTGTTTATCTGTTTATAAGATGGGGGAAATAGCTTCATCCCTACCTCATAAGGTTGCTAAGATAATAAAGTATAATAATGGATATAAAAATATTTTACAGAGTTAGGAGTCCTAAAAGGCAAAGCACTGCTATTTATTGCACACTTAGTAATACTGCTAAATTTTCATAAAGTGAAAATAGCAGTAGGTAAAAAAAAAATTAAAATAATTATGAGCTACAGAGAAAAAATATTTAATGAGATTTCATTGGGGACAGAAATGAATACCTTTGGATTAAATAAGTCAAATTACAGCTAGTCAATAAGAGGGAATCTTTTTATTAGTGATTAAAAAGGAATCTAAGGGGAAGCTGATGTGGCTTATGCAACTGGGCTCCTGCCTACCACATGGGAGGTCGCTGGTTCTTATCCCAGTGCCTCCTAAAGAAAACAGCGAGCTGATGTGACAGGCAGGTGCCGCAAGCTGACAGAACAAGAGACACAACAGGAAAATTCATAATGAGAGACACAACAATGCAGGGAGCAGAGGTTCCCAGTGTCTCCTAAAAGAAGACAGCAAACTAATACAACGTTCAGGTGCGGCAAGCTGACACAGGAGACATGGGGAGGAAAAACTTAATGAGAAATACAACAAAGCAGGGCACAGAGGTGGCTCAAGGGATTAGGCACCTGCCTCCCATATCAAAGGTCCTGGGTTCGGCTCCAGGTGCCTCCTAAAGAAACAAGGAAGACGAATAGGCATAGCAATTGAAAAACAACAAGGGGGTGGGGAGAAATAAATAAATAAAATAAGTCTTTTAAAAAAAGGAATCTAAGGTAATAATGGTCAGCACAAATATTTATAATCACATTATTCCATATAGGGTAAAGCTCTAAACTACTGGTATATTCTGAATGGCATTTTACAGCATGCTCCACAGTGAAAATGGGACATTCAAGTTGGGCTACTTAAGAGTCAGAGAGAGAGACTAATTAGAAGAGCAGAAAAGAATACTAAAAGCTATTTGTGGTATCAAGACTTCCACTGAACTACTTTCATTTGTGCAGATAGATTTAGAGGATGTAATTTGCTTGAAAAAGCTTAATTTAACACAGCAAATAACTTTCACATATTCTACAGAACTGAGCTTGGGGAAGGGAGACAAGGTTAGAGAAAGGAAGCATAATTTTAATGAATAAAACTGAACTAAGGTGATAAAATCCACAACAGACTTTTAGTCAAATTTTTGGGAGAAAGTATCCTGGTAGAAACAACTGCATAAAGAAAGCACTAAGAAATTATATGATTTAAGGAAGTCTGGTAAATCTATGAAGGGTATTTTCTGAGGCACATTTCACCTGGGCAACAGTTTCATTTTATAGATATAGTCAATCCAACACTCCTTTGGATAAATCAATTTTCAAAGGTAATGCCTTCACTGAGTTATACAGCAAATATAAACTTTTTGTGGGCAAGTCCTTTAACCTTTGAATCTATGTTTCTTTATCTGTGAAGTAGATAATAGCAAGCCTCAAGTCCGTTGTGACTATCAAAGAGGTAGTGTATGACGATAAGAGCGTCCTAAACTACAAAGTACTGTGAAAAGCCCTTTCCTAACACTTCATTCCTAATTAAAATATAAAATGTTTATTGGATGTCAGCAAGACCAATACCATAAAGCTAAGAAATTGAGCTGGATAGCTACTATTCCAGCATTCTCAGGAGGTTTGCTAATTTTTAAGCTAACCATTTTTCCTAAGTTTTGATTTAGTGTGAACTGTTACTATACTCTATGTTCTTCTGGAAAGTATAATGTATTTAGCCTTACATACTCTTTTAGGCTCAAGTTGTATATTTTAAAGGATAAGTGTTAACATGAAACAGAGTAGGAACACTTATCTTTCTTGTTTTCTTTTTGTTTAATATTGCAAAGATATTTTTCCATACTTAATTTCCTTTTCACACATATTTCAATGTATGGATACCTATCACCACCACAAAATAAATAATTTAAAAAGTGATCAAATTGCCATTAGTAGTTGGGCAACATCCACCTTAAGCCATCTCTTTTTCTTCAGCTAGTACTCACACTATAATAGCAGAAACACTGGGCATAAGTCAAAGACTCAGAAGGAATCTGGCCATAAAAGTTTTGGAATTTCTATTTTCTCATCAAAAAAACAGGAATGACACCTTCTTCATGGAGCTTTTCTGAAATTTAAATTAGATACATTATTTGTCTAATATGGTATTCCATTATTTATGTGAACATAACTTTTCTGAAATTTTAAATTTTTTTGTAAGCCTAAAGCTATAAATTCTACATTTTGGCAGAACCTTGAAACATATACACACAGGAGTATTTGAGGTTTTATTCCATTTCTACAATATAATTAAGATATTGAAAGCTACCTTAAGTCTTTCTACTCCCCCAATAAATCACATATAGAATTCCTTTTATATTTTATCCAAACTAGTAATTTAAAATATTTGAGTCCCATTTTTGATATTTTTAAAACCTCCATTACCATTTTATTAATGCTCTTTTAGAGCGCATTTCTGTGTTTTTATATTATTTTGGTTTTTGCTAAAATGTGTTTGTCTTCTATACCAATAGAGAAGTAACAGGCTTCATAAATAAAACTGCTTGTGTTCTATAGCTATCTTGGGGTTTTAATCCAATTCATTCATCCCAGGGATTAGTCATAGTACTAAATTACAAAAGGAACCTCAACTGCACTTCTTGGGCTTCTCTGGAATTAAAGAGTTTTAATTCACTTTAAAAATGGCCATATGAGGTAGATGGGGGTGGGTTGGGCTATCCACGGAGCTGGAGGGAGGGCTGGAGGAAGAGGGGGTGTACTCTGGGGAGGTTGAGGC